>WBMZ01012187.1:0-24660 GCA_013400975.1 Atrichornis clamosus | reverse complement strand
CACGGCCGCCAGGGCCAAGAGCCGCCCTCTTTCCCTCCCAGCGTCGCCGGCCCTGCCATATTATTCGCAGGAATAGCGCACCCGCTCGCCGTGCGGCCGGGCAGGGAGGGAGGGTGTTCCCTCCTCCGCGTCGCGGTTCATGCTGCGGGGTTGGCTTATTTATTTATTAACTTACTACTCCAGTGCCGGGCGATGCTGCCATTTGCTTTCGTGTGAGCGGCGGCGCATCAGCTTTCTCTGCCTTTTTTTTTTCCCCCCCAATCCTGTTAATTCCCTTCCCAAAAGAAAAAAAAAAACCAACCGTGGCGAGTCAGAAACTTTCATAGGCAGGTTCAAAGAAGGGAAGTTACACGCCATGGATTAGAACATTTCTGCGGTGCTCGTTGGCGTGAAAATCAAATAAACGTGACTTGGGCTGCGGGGGCTCCGCTCTGCCTCCCTCGCACCTACGGGCGGTTCTGGTCCCCCCAGTTCCCAGTCACAGCACAACAAGCTGCTGGGGGCTGACCAAACGCCAGCAGCCAACCCGTGCGGGGTCACTCCTTATCTGCAATACACTAGCTTAAGTTACAGGCATTCCCTGTGCGCCTCTGGCTTCTGAAAGTCTCCAGAGTCTCAGAAATACTAAAACCCTCGCCTTTATGTCGTAGCCACCATTGCTAAAGCAGTGGGACATTTTCTGGACGCCGCGGGATTTGCATGAGCTCTCACAAAAAGCCGGGGTTTGATGCAGTGCAAAACTGATTTTTTTTTCAATAGCCTCTCTCATCGCTTTATTCCTTCGAAATGCTCACAAGTTGTGAAGAAAAGTAAGCATTTGCGTTATCTCTGCTTCAGGAAGCCACGATGAACTCATTATTATATTGTGAAACTAAATCCATAAAGCAGTCATGATGAGTAACGCGGGGACGAGTCGTAATTGGGCAGTAACGCACAGTTTTATCATCTGGAGGATTCTAGAGGGCTCAACGTGAGTGAGAATTTACAGCAAGGTTTCCTCTCAAGTGTAAAAAAAAATGCTCTACTAAGGCGTTGTTTATTTAATTACTGTTAATTTTCCACTTCTTTTCCATCAATTGGTTGCCAAATTCTGTGTGGTTTAATTGTGAACTTAACATTTAGTGCCCTTCTTAAAGCTGTAGCTCCTGGACTCATACAATTATGCAAGAAACTCAGGTTTATTTTTTTTTAATGAAGTTTCTAGCCTGTGGGTTTGTGAATGTAACCTTAAAGGCACAAACCTTAAAGGCACAAAAAGGAAAAGGTAGGAAGCAAATAGAGTTATCCAGAAATGCCTTTTTTTTTTTGATGACACATTGTTTGGGTTTTTCTTTTTGAGGCAATCTCTCCTACTCCCTCTTTTTCTTTCTTTGTTTGCTTTCTTTTTTTTCTTTCTTTTTTCTTTTTTTTTTTTAGTGCAAGCTGGGTCTGATACTGAATAGCAGGTTTGATGGAGTACTAAAGTAAGAAAAATACAGAAAATATATCAGGGTGCTCATCAAATAGTTACTGATAGGTGCACAGTTCATGGGATGACAGGTAAGGTCACGTGCACAGGTCTACCAAAAATCTAGCAGCCATCACAATAGATTTTCAATGTGTCCAACTGTGACAAAAAGTGTTATGGTTAGTTTAGTTAAGATATTATGTGATTTCTAATATATATTTGCTTTTTATACTGCTTCCTACTTTACTTCTACAGCCTTTGAATAGATCGAGTAATCCTGGGATAAGGTCTGTTACTGTCAGATCTTGTAGTCCGCTGTGATTTCTGCTGGGACTGGGGCACTGTCCAGCCCCTGCCCTCCTTAACCCTTCAGTCTCAAGTCCATAATCAAATTTTACAACCCCCTGAAAATCCCAGCCCCAATACTCAGATTTTCCTTCCTCCATGTAAACTTTTACTACCAGCACTCCAAGCTGTAGAGGCCAAGTGTTACAGCCAAGACAGCCTGGATTTTGATTTTACCTTCAGTTTGAAGCAAAAAGAGGAATCAGCTTACTCTGAAAACAATCAGACCAGAGTTGCTTTTGTCCTTCAGGGTTTTTTGATAGAGGCACCAGAAAAATAAAGAATGGAGTAAAGTCTGTTTATTTTACTGTTTTTTATTTTTCTGGTTAACAAGCGAGTTAAAAGAAGCTAGATTGAGTGATTTAAGTGTTATTAGAGATTCGGCATGTTTATTTTGCTGAGGAGTCAATATACACAGCCTAAAGTTTGTTTTTTAGGGATGAACTTTGGACAAAGTTCAAAGGAAAAATAATCATTAGCTGTTACTGTAGATGCACACAGAAATTTGTCATGGTTTGTCGTAGAACTCAGACCATCATGAGTATCTCACACACTGCCCACAGTGATTTTTGGATCACAGTCAGGTAGACTGGCTCAGACCATTTTCATAGAATCATAGAATTATTTAGGTTAAAAGTTGTCTAGTTCTAACCCTCTGCCATGGGCAGGGACACCTTCCACTAGACTAGATTGGTCAGAGCCTCATCCAAACCGGCATTGAACAATTCCAGCGATGGAGCATCCACAGCCTCTGGGAAACCTGTTCCAGTGCCTCAGCATGCTCACAAGGAAGAACCTCTTTCTAACATCTAATCAAAATTTGCCCTCTTCCAGACTAAATCCATTATCCCTTGTCCTATCACTACAATGCCCTTGTCAGAAGTGTCTCTTTAGCTTTCCTGTAGGCCCCCTTTAGGTACTGGAAAGCTGCTCCAAGGTCTCCTCAGAGCCTTCTCTTCTCCAGGCTGAAGAGCCCCAACCGTCTCAGCCTGTCTTCACAGGAGAAATGCTCCAGCCCTCTGATCATCTTCGTGGCCCTCCTCCAGTCTTTCTCCTGCAGGTCCATGTCACTCTTGTGTTGGGGACCACAGAGCTGGACACACCAACTTCTCAAAAGGTCCCATGATAGCAGAGTAGAGAGGGAGAATCGTCTCCCTCAGCCTGCTGGCCACGCTGCTTTTGATGCAGCCCAGGATGTGGTTGGCTTTCTGGGCTGTGAGTGCACATTGCTGGGTCATGTTGGACTTCTCATCAACCAACCTGAACTGAGTAGTTTAAGCCACAGACCCCGATTATCACAGACATGCCAAAAGTTTTTCCTTAAAAACTGTGCATGTACACTACTCCTTTGTTCAGACTTGCAATGCTGAAGAGAAGTGGTTCCTGCCTCTGTGCTACTTAGCTTCACTTCCATGTCAGCAAGAAGGGCCCCCATATAAAAAAGCATTCATCTTCTAGTAGCATTTGAAGTGGTTTCATGTACAAAATGGAAAGCAATAGTATCATCAGATGCACAGCTAAAGGTTTGAATAAATTGTCTGGTTTTGTACGTTGGCTCCATACAAAGATATATAGCATTATTTCCTTTCAGTGAAAGGAAATCTTGCTAGACGCTTAGGAAAAAAATTCCATCCATTGCTTGTTGAGTCTTCATTCCAAAGCTGACCCACACACCTCAGCCTCTGAATGTGATGCTTGTGCTGCTCATCAAAAGTCATAGTTCAGTTCATCTGGGGTTTCTACTCTCTGCTTGATCACATCACTCTGGATGGTCATCCAGTCCCCTTTGCCTGGTTTGTTTTCTAAGAGCACTTAGAAGTACAAGCCAAATCCAAAGTCTTATGAAAGTTAGTGGAAAACTCACAAAAATCAACAGGATTTGATGAGAACTTGTAAGCAGCTGCTAGATTTTATTTCTCATGAGATGTTATTTCACCAGTTTGGAAGAATTTCAGAGAAAGAAGCACAGTCCATGTAAAGTATTAATGCAGGGGCACCTCAAGAATAATAGTCATTGCTAACAATTACTGTACTAAGTGTTCAAAATAATGTTACATCATAACATGCTAGCTTTGCTGTAGCCAACGCATCTTGCAGTGCTGTTTGTTGGGAATACTTAGAACAAAATCTGAGAAGGTATTAGTTAACATGCACAAACAGTCTTCTAGCAACTCATGGTAAAAGGAATTAGCAGCAAGTGCACTGACTCTTAAGATACAGGACACAGATTAGGTTGACAGTGGAGTAGCCACATAGCACTTTCTGTTCCCCTGGTTCTCAGCCACAAAACTACCTTAAAAACTCAACCAAGAGTTAGTTACTTGCCTATTGCTGTTTTTAACGGTGCTTTTGGCAGTAATGCTAGATGACTGCAAGTTAGAGGGGAGATAGTCTGTGCAGCTGTGCTTAAAAAAGAAAGCCATAAGACCATTTCAGGCAAGATATACCCCAGACTAAGAAAACAGTCAGGAATCTGTCTTTCTCATCAGTTTGAACACAGGGTTATCTCTCCAGCAGGATCCAGGCAAAGAGCTCCTTCTACGAGTGAGTATCTTCCCCTTCCCAGGTCAGGGAAGGACAGGGCATCACTCACTTTCAGTTGATAAGGAAAATTAAGCAGACTGTTTAGACCACCAGTTGGGGCCAGAGCCTGAAAACAGGACACACACGAGGCACTCGCCAGTAAGGACATCAGCCTAAGTGCAAACTGCATTGCTTAACACAACAACCTCTGACTTTGACTGTGGATTATTGCCTTACGCAGGAGTTACTGCTTACAGCAGCCGATGAGACAGACTCCTGCTTACCCTGTCTCATCCCAAAACGACTTGCTTTACTCATTAGCTGTCAGTTGGTCCAGCCAGGAGTGGTGTAGCCACAAATCTCACTTTTCTGATTGCTCTGCCTGGGAGGCAGCTAGGGTGAGCTAAAAACAGTCATAGGAGTGCATTGCCTGGGACCTATATTCCAGGAAAAGTAATTCAACATTCAGGCTACCCTGTTGCTTTTGCAAAATTCATGTTCTCCAGACTGCCCTCAGCAGCTGAGCCAGGGAAGGCCTGTCAGCACAGCACAGCATTGTGTCTGTAGTGGGATTTCACCGGAGATGCAAGCTCTTCCAAGGTTAGCCTTGAAAGGATGACACCATCCTACTGTGTCTTCCCCTGATCACTTATTGTTTTGCTTACCAGACATACTGGTAATTTCATACAGAAAATAGAGGACTGTAGCTCAGAGGAGGTAGCCTGGCCAGTTGCACCAGAAGGCAGGGGCACCTGTGAGGACTCATCACTGTCTCATACCTGCCAGCAGCTCCCAGAGCTCTTCTTCCTTGGCTTCCCTCTTAGGTTTTTAGTCTTGTTAAGGTTTCGATATGTAAAGTCAGGAAGGTTGTCAGCTCCTTATCTGATCTGACCTCCAGCAAAACGCTGTTTCAACCAGTACTTCTGTATCAGATCTGCAATTAGGGGAGACCAAAGAGTATTTTACCCTTCCTAAGCCATGGCTTTCTGCTTCTGGACGTGCATCTGCTTTCAGAGAGGCTGGTGATCTTGCTGCTTCCAGATTGAAGGAAGATCTGACCAGTGATACTATCTCTGAGAGTCAAGAGGAATGGGTTTCCTTGCCTTTTTTTTTTCTTTTCTCTTTAAGTAGAAGTGAGCAGTCATAAAAGGGACATTGCTCATGGCTCTCAGGTGGCTGGCCAGGCTGACTAAGCATGCTTTCGGATCCTGTACACTGTTTAGAATCACAATGAGCTAGAGATTGTGTGCCAAGATGCAAATGGTCCAGGGAATGGTTTCTCATTTTTAAGACAGCAGTATGAAGTATCCTAGGAGCAATTGCAGGTTCATTATCAGATAAAAGAAATTATTTTTGACTCATTGTCCTTTTTGTTAAACAATATAATGCCCTCTAATCCAGGCTGATTTGTTGTAATGTTGGTCACACTGCTAAATTTTTCAGCTGGAGATTGTTGGACCATTAGTGATTAGGGATATCTAGTCTCTATCAAAATGCCCTTTTCCAGATGCTTTCAGAAGAATTCTCCCCCTTCTATTTTTGAGGAACTTGGAGGGAAAAAATGTAGAATTGGAAAACTGTGGATGGAAATGAAACAGCTAAGTATATTTTCAAGGACCTGCTGAAAGGAAATGGCAACTTCTGTAATGGAGCATTTCAGTGTGTCACTAACCTGATAAGCAAATAGAAATGCAGAGTGGTAAACAAGGGCATGAGCCACAGACCAAGACAGCAACTACCAGGTTGTAATGTAGGCATATAGACATCTCAACAGCCTCCCACATGCACAGAAATCAGACATTGTGACAAACAGCATCCAAAAAAATTTTTTTTGAGCCCCTTTCTGTAACCAATAAAACACCAGTAGAAGGGACATCATGTCTTTTTAGTCCTTTTAGGTGTTAGTGGTCATTTTGGCACCTTGAGGAGAGACGTGATAAGCAGAGCCTGCTCCAAAGTCCAAGGAATGTACAATGTAAATGGTCACTAAGGGGAGAGGCAGGAAATAAGGGGACCTGAGGAAAACTACAGGATGATGATAATTGCAGGATGTTAAGTACTTCAAATATAAATATTGATTGTGGTTTTCAAAAATATTTCCATAAATTTTTCCCCTAAACTCTTCCATATCACTAGATACATAAAGAGGGTTTGAGTGGACAGAGCATCTAAAAAGCAATTCAGTTCTCTAAGTATTTAATTAGACATATATTTGAGCTGCCAGTTTGGGACTACCAGCTGAGCACCATCCTGTCCTATAGGGTAATGTAACAAGAGTATCAGTGTTTGAAAGCAGTAACAAAATAGTAAGCTTTGAGAAATATTAAACTACTGGAATCTTGTCTATTTATTACATGTTTTCTTGACTTTACTCTGCTGAAAAGTAGCCCAGCATAGGCACAGGGACAAGGGAGGGAACAGAAGCTGTGAAAGAGGTGTTATGGTGGGTAGGGAAGGGGAATCTAGGAGCAGAACTGTGCCTGGCTTTGCTTGCAAGAATAAGAGTTAACAGTGACTCAGTGGATGGAAAGGTCAGTGCTAGTGCAGGTATTCAGAGTGAGTTTTCATGGCCTAACAAATAGTGTTAGTCACCTCTAGATTATCTGGGATTAAGTGTATCATGGGTAGAGATACCCCTGAGATGCCTGATGCTGAATTAGCATGGGTTCGCTCACACAGCACCATGCCACGCAGCATTGCATCTTCTGAGGAGCTGTGGCCCCCCTGCCATCACAGTCCCTGGAGTCACCAGCCCTTCCCAATGGCATGACACCTTCTTTTCCAAGCTTCCTGGGCAGGTCTGGGTATTTCTGGGTTTCTGCTTTGGCTGTGTTATCTCATCTTGCTGCTTTCTGGGATAATCTGGAGTTTAATGTGGCTGGGTTTTGAATGGAGTGAGAAGGGGCAAAGTAAAGATCAAAAAAGAGTAATTAAACCTGATGGACAGGGAAGGCATGTGCACAGTGAGACAATGCCCTTTTTATTTAGTCATGTCTTACAAAACAGCTACCACATCATAAATTCAGAGACACATGTTTGTAGAGAGAGGTCCTCACAGATATTTTATTTATAATTGATTTTAATATCTTCCACTCAAGTCTTCTGTTATTTGAGTGATAGGCAAGTTGCAAAATATATCACTCAAGACTTAGGGAATTGGGCAATTAAACCTGTTTGTGTGTTCTTTGTGTTCAAAATTGATTAATAACAGTACGATACAACAACATCATGCTTTTCAGCTGAAAGACAGTTAGATAATGTCAATATATTCACAAATCTCATTGGCATTGCTTCCCTATATGAACAGTACGCATAAACATAAATGTATTTTTTTCTCACTAGGAGGAACAGAATGAAAAGACTGTTTCTTTCAAAACTCTATTAGGCTATCAAGTGGAAATCACAGATTATCCTGAGTGGGAAGGGGCCCACAAGGATCACTGAGTCCAATTCCTGGCCCTGTACAGGAAAGCTCCAAGAGGCACACCATGTGCCTGAGGACATTGTCCAAACACTTCTTGAGCTCTGTCAGGCTTGGTGCTGTGACCGCTTCCCTGGGGAGCCTGTTCCAGTGCACAACCACCCTCTGGGTGAAAAACCTTTTCCTGATATCCAACTTAAACCTCCCTTGGCACAGCTTCATGCTATTATCTCCGGTCCTGTCACTGGTCGCCAGAGACAAGATATCAGTATCTGCCCCCGCACTTTCCCTCACGAGGAAGTTGTAGACTGCAATGAGGTCTCCCCTCAGTCTCCTCTTCTCCAGGCTGAACAGCCCAAGTGACCTCAGCTGCTCCTCATACGGCTTCCCCTCCAGGCCCTTCACCATCTTCATAGCCCTCCTGAACACTCTCTAATAGCTTTGTAGCTTATCTGAATTGTAGCTTTTTTATATTGTGGCGCCCAAAACTGCCCGCAGCACTCGAGGAGAGGCCACCCCAGTGCAGAGCAGAGCAGGACCATCCCCGCCCGTGCCCGGCTGGCGATGCTGTGCCTGATGCTCCCCAGGACACGGGCGGCCCTCCTGGCTGCCAGGGCACTGCTGACTCCTGTTCAACTTGTCATGAACCAGGACCCCCAGCTGTCTTTCCACAGCACTGCTTTCCGGCCTCTCATTCCCCAGTCTGTCCGTACATCCAGGGTTGCCCCATTCAAGGTGCAGAATTCGGCACCTGCCCTTGTTAAACTTCATATGGTTGATGGTTGCCCAGTCCTCTGGTTTGTCAAGGTCTCTCTGCAGGGCCTCCCTGCCCTCAAGGGAGTGAACAGCTCCTCCCAATTTCTAGTATCTCTGGTCAACTGCCTGCACCCAGTTCATTAATGAAGATGTTGATGAGCACTGGCCCCAAGATGAAGCCCTGTGGAGCCCCACTGGTGACAGGTCACCAGTCTGATGTCACCCCCTTCACTATAACTCTTTGTGCCAGACCTGTGAGCCAGTTGCTCACCCATCCCATGATGAGTTTATCCAGCTGTGTGCTGGACATTTCGTTCAGAAGGATATTGGGAGAGACAGTATGGAAAGCTTTACTGAAATAAAAAAAGATTATATCAGCTGGCTTCCCTTAATCAACTAGGTGGTTTATCTTGTTATAAAAGGAAGCTAAATTTGACAAGCAGGACTTTCCCCTTATGAACCTGTGCTGGCTGTGGCTGATGACTGCGTTGTCCTTCAGATGTTTTTCAATAACTCCCAGAATAATCTTCACCATATGATTATGCCACGATTGTCATGTCATGACAGTCATGACATAAATAATTTAATTTGTTTGTCTCACAGTGGACTTGGAAACATCATATTGAATTTGAATAAAAGCCTATGATAATTTGAAAACATTGGAAAGTTCCAGGTCACCTTAGTCTCACTGGTAATATCAGTGGGGCTCCTGAAAGCATCCACTCAGTGCTTGCCACCAGCCAGGTAGTTAAACAAGGAGCTGGAAGTTATCCGAAGCCTACAAATTTCAATGGAAGTTTGTATTTTGTCTATTAATTAAGACAATATGTACCCACTCCCTCAGAGCAAGCTGAAGGATGTTGTTTCAAAAGAGATACGCTAGAATTAGAAAGGCAGTGGAAGGAGTAGGGAATAACTTTCACCTTGAGAAAAAAAAACAACATGGGGCTAGGACTTTTCAGATCAAGTAAGAGAAAACTGAGAGGGAACTTAAGAGGCCTGCCAAAGGGAGAGCAGCACGGACAAGGAAAATAGGGAATGATCGTTCACAATCAAGTTGCAGGAAAGTGGCACTGAGTTAAATGATTAGACAATGTTTAAAACAAACGAAAAGCAATACTTGTTTGCTCAATGCATAATCACATTTGGGACTCATTGGTGCAAGATTTCGTGGATCCTGATAGTATAAATGTGTTCAGAAAGGCATGAAACAAACCTACTGAAGGATGCAACATCTGACTCAGCAAGCACTTTTACCAATGATTGCCAGAGGCTCGCAGGTTCAAGATCCTTCTGGATACATCCCATTTCTTACAGTCCTCCTTAAACATCTGAGTTGGGACATTATCAGAGAAAGCCTGCTCTAGATGATGCACCTTTGGTCTCCTTCAGTATTGTCACTTTTATGAGTTCAGGAATAAAGGAAGCAGTAATATTTTGGTGAAGAAGAAAAAAATCAGTGCAAGAGGCTTCTCTATTCATGTATGCCAGTGGTATATACACTTTGCTCTTCACTTGAATAAAATGAAACTTCTTGTACTGTGGGTTGGACTTTTTCTTCTGAGAATGAAAACAGGCCTTACATTGTCATTCATATCACATTTTTTTTTGAATGAGAGGCAGTTTATCTTTTAATAAAAACACTGTTCAAAGAGGAATCACATAAGGGGGGTGTTTGAAAGCTGTGGAGGAAATGGACTGCACATCCCTACTAAACCAAAATGGCTTGATCCTTGATCTCCACCACTTGAAGTACTGCTCCTAGGCATCTGGTGAAGTACTCCAGGCAGCTGGTGCTAGGCAGGAACGGGCAGCCTGTGGACTGCTCGGTGGTGCTGGTGCCTGCTGTGGCTCTGCTGGACCCCTGTGGTGGGTCTGTAGCCATCCACCAGCATGCTTCCATCCCCGCTAGCCTCTTCCCTGGAGAGATGGAGACCAGGGCCAACCCACACAGCAGCTTCCCCTAGGGGCCACTGGGAAAGAGTAGAGGCACGGGGCAGTGGCCCCTAGTGGAGGCTGCTGTGTGGGTTGGCCCTGGTCTCCATCTGTCCAGGGAAGAGGCTAGCGGGGAGGGAAAGCATCACCATCTTGAGGGTTTTTTTCCAGGCATGAGGACATCTGTTTGTAAATGGCTTGGTGAATGTCTATGAAGTACCACTGTTTCTGCTGAGGTGCACAAGAGAAAAAGGATGGCCACTGGGAGGTGCAGGGGCTGGTTTGCTTCCACCTCAGATGTTACTGGCAGGCACTGAAAAGTCACCTCTCTTTTCAAACCCTTCTCCCTGAACCATATAAACTTAGAAGAGCAGCTGATTCCTCATTCCTGAGGGAGTATCTGAAGGTGCAATGTCCTGTGCACAGCACTTCAGAGAGGAAGCAATGTATGCTACGCAACAATTAAGTTTTATTTACAAATATCTGTATGAAATTTGAAGCTTCTGGTTTGGACCTAAAGAAAGGCTTGTGTGCCTAGAAGCTTGTTTGTGTTTTCCAGCAATACTGGTTGATTTCATAATATATATATTACCTTCAAAACTTGCCCTTCTTTATCCTTAGACCATGGCAACGACAGCACTACTAAATATAATATTGAGACTTGGCAAAATATATTTTTAACTCCCTAGTTTCACATGCACCATGTCTTTCCTTGCATGCATGGGATATTTGCTGTTTTCTAGAGCTTCAGTATGAACAAAATTGAACTTGGAGGGCTGAGGAGTAATTATATCAATGGATACTTCGGGGGAATTCACTCAAAAGTGTAAAATTTTTTCAGGAATGCCTCCTGGCAGAGATGAGAAGACTGGGTATTAACCTTGATGGATGAAATGAGAGACCTCAAACTCTACATGCCCCCATGGAGAAGAAATTCCTCCTCCACAGATTTAGAGAGATATTCAAGGAAATGACAAAATACATAAAACCATTTCCAGACCACCACACCCCTCAGCAATTCTACTTTCACCCAGAATGGAAAGAAATTAATTTCCCCCCAGAAATAAATGTTTTTCTGCTATTTGTAAAGTGCTAAGGGATGGGAAGTTAGTCCCCTTCTACCTAAGTAGAGTGCTTAGAGGGGATCAAATAGCTTCTGTTTATTTATCTTTACTAGCATAACTGGCTGTCAGTGGATTATCTCCTTCTGTCATCAATATGGCTCCTTTTCACCATCAGGCAGCTGCAGAAGCAGCAGAGATTTTTTTTTCCTGATTTTTGGCTTGTTAGTTCATTGTGTCTGTCACTTTTGGTTGATGGAGTGAACTGCTTTGGTGGGGAATCTGCCTCTGAAGTCAGTCTGTCCTGCTTCTCTGCTATGCATCTGAAAAATTTAGAGGCTCCTTTTTGTTTCAATGGTGAGGCTAAAATGGTGTAACTAGATGGATAAAAAATAGCATCATTTTGCATCCTCTGGCTCAAGATACAGCTGCCCCGTAGATGTGCTTTGAAATGATACAGGCACAGGAGCTTGTCCTGGGAAGTGGGGGGATTCTTCACTGCAAGGTAGGATTGTCCCAGATGTACAATGCTTGCCACAGTGCAGCAGCATCAACACCTGATTCAGATGAGAATCATGGAGTTTTGGCACTGTACACATTTTTTGGAACAGTTTAGGAAAATACTATTTCCACCCGTGGAAACTTAATACACATCATCAGCATTAACAAACTCCAGCTCTTAGCTCAGTCTGAATCTGCATGCAGTGAGAAAACATGCACCTGTCTTTCTGCTACTGCCACCCCTAACCCTGGGATTAACATCTGCATAGGGGATATGCCTGTGCTCAGTGCCGAGTGTACAGCATTAGGATTATTCAGATACAGGCCTTATCTTCACCTGGGAGAAGAAATTGAATACAGTAATGAGTCCTCCACAACTGCCAACTGCTGCTTTCCACATTGCCACAGTTTAGTGCATGCAGGATGCTCCTTTCTGTTGACTTCAGATGGGAGCATCTGCAGTTGAATCACTTTGAGGGAGACTCCAAGCAGGGGTGGGGAAGGTCCCTGTGACACTTTAATCTGTGAGGAGCTGGGATAACTCAACAGTGTGCAGGCTGGGGCAGGGCAGTAGACCTGCATCTGGAGTGGTCCACAGTAACTTGAAGGCTGAGATTCCTTAGCATTTTAAGGAGGTGAGAGTTCACCTCAATTACAAGGGAACTGAGATCCTTGTTTTTAGACCAGCTGAGGTTGTTCAGTCCCAGGGATATGGATGATGCCTCGAGAAAGACAACTCAGACTGCCACAATTCAGAAGTGTCCCTTAAGCCTCCATTTGGGATGATGTGGAACATCTCAGTTTGGCCTTGACAGGATGCCTCAGACTGTCTGCAGAGCATTGATTCTGCGAGGAGCACATAGGGGGCACTCAACATTCAGGAACGTCTCCAGATCTGAGTCCATTGGCCTCAATATTCCAATATTGATGTTAAGGACACAACCATCTGGATGGGGAATTAGCTTAAGGAACAGCAGTTTTTAGAGTACAGGACAATGTGATATAGAGGGGACCAGAGAACTTCCATTTGTGGAGGAGAGGTTGCCCAAGGGCACCTCCATGGTACTGCCAAGATACTTGGATATGGTGGGTATCAGAAGGGCAGAGCTTGAAGGTCTCTGGGTATCTGGATCTGGGAGGGTACCCTGCAACTCAGCTGGAAGACACACATGGTGCTGAGCACCATCTCGACTGTGTCTCTGGCTTCTTAATCTGGGAAGATCCATTATGTCTTCATCCCTTGTGAAACCTCTGGTCCAGACACTTCTGGCAACTTTTATGCAGTTGATGGAAGGAGTATAGGAGAATATTCAAGTCCAAATTTATATGGGCTTTCCATGTCTACACCCAGGCCTAGTGGTGGGATTTGGCCAAGGGGTGGGAAACACCGGGCAGAGCAGCATTCTGGGGTATGGCAAGAATGTTTCTGTGGTCATAGAAAAGAGGATGGTTGGTGTGCTGCAGAGCAAGGTGCGGGCTTGCAAGTTACAGTGAGGCTCAGAAAATGTCATAGTGAGGCACTCTCATTCCTGACAGGCTCCCTCCTCTGAAGGTCTGATACTGTGTTCAGTTGCGGACTCCTCACTAAAAGAAACACATTGTGGCACTCGAGTGTGTCCAGAGAAGGGCAACAGAGCTGGTGAAGAGTCTGGAGCACAAGGCAATGAGGAACAGCTGAGGGAGCTGGAGCTGTTTAGGCTGGAGACAAGGATGCTCAGGGGTAACTTTATCAATCTCTACAACTACCTGAAAGGAGGTTGTAGTGAGCTGGGGATTAGTTTCTTCTCCCAGGTAACAAGTGACAGAATAAGAGAAAATGACCTCAAGTTGCACCAGGGAAGGTTTAGTTTGGATAGGAGGAAAAAAATGTCTCAGAAATAGTTATAAAGCATTGGAACAGACTGCCCAGGGAAGTGGTGAAGTCACCATATTTGGAAGTGTTCTAAAAACCTGTGGATATAACACTTGAGGACATGGTTTAATGGTGAACATGGCTGTGGTTCTAGGTTGATGGTTGGACCTCATGATCTTAAAGGTCTTTTCCAATGTTAACAAATCTACGATTCTATGATGATTCTATGATCTTCCAGCCTTACCATTTTTTGCAGTTCAAAAGCATGGCAGAGCACCCCAGGATCGGGAAAGGCCTGCCAATAATGGGGTAAAAAGAGAAAAAGGAATCCTCACTTTTCCTAATTCAGTTCAAATATTTGGATCAGAACACAAGGTCAAAAGGTGTTAGGGATGTTTGAATATGAAGCAGAGGGAATCAGAGACCATATGATCAATGGCTAAAAGTGAATAGAGAATGGACATGTGATGGGCATACACAGTGCGGAGGGGGTAGTCCTTTCTAGTGGTGTTCAAAGGGGAACTGTAATGCTTTAGATACTTCCCTCTGCTGAGAAGGAATAAAATACTGAAGGTACCTGGGGAAGTTGCATGAGATCATCAGGGAGGGTACCAGTCTTGGTGACATGTGCAGGTAGGAAATGGCTTCTAGAGGTGAGCACCTGGAGAGAGAGAGGGAGAGAGATGAAGAGGAGTCATGGGCAACAAAAGGACCCCCAAAGGGCATAGGCAGGGTGAGGAAAATGCAATCTGAAACTAAGTTGTTTGAGTACAGCAGACAGAAAGTGAAGTTGGGCTGAAAAATGTGAAAGAGAAAGATACAAGAAAAACAACACAGCCGAGGAGAAAGTGAGAAGAAAGAGAGAAAACCAGAATGTGGAGTCCACCTGAAAAGTTGAGTTCTTCACTCCCTATCCCTCACTGCAATGAATACTTGAAAGATTTTACTTGATGCTTGAGGAAATTATGTTAAGTAATGGGGAGGGTAATGAGGTTTACACATAGAGGGATATTCTTGCCTCCCTACTGCTATTTCAGTGACAAGTGTGTGGCTTTACATTATGTCCTTTATATAGGAACGGGCTCTACAGTATGTGAAGGCAGTAATGGCAGTAAGGGCTGGGACCAGAAAAGGTGACTGAGTGTGCTTGAAAATGTTTAATGCTTAAGAGAATGTGTTCATATTGTTGTTGCAATATTTTTATAAAGATGCAGTTTAGAGCTATTTTAGTAAGTAATTCTGAAATAGTCCAAGGCTCTTCTCCTTTCCTCCCATATTTCTGTCTTTTCCCAAGAGAGATTGTTTAATCTTCACCTTTTTTTCATGCTGTGGTTTAGGATTACTGTTGTTTTTTATTTTCTAATTACCTTGTTTTTTGTCTCATGGACACACCTGTTTTAGGATTTGAATTTCTTTTTTCTTTAATTCCTTCTTTTTTCCCCTCTCTTTCTCTTCAGATCTAAGTGTAAGAATACTTCTACGTTTAATTACTCTCCTCCATGAAATCTCCCTTCTCTCCTAATGCATGTTCTCTCATACATCCTTCTGCTTCCCCTTGCTGTTGTGTATGCACTTCCCTAGCTTCCCATCTTTTTCCACCATCCTTCCTTGAGACTTTTCTTCCTCTCCTTGTTACTGCCTGTATCGCAGTGAGTGTCCCTTCCTGCCTTCCCCTTCCTCTGTTCTCTTCCTTGCTCTCTTGCAACTTCCCTGGCCCCCAGATTTCTCTTCCTGCCAATGCCCCTCTCCAGGCCAAAAGTCTCTGTCTCTCGCTCTATTTGTGGGAAGACCAGTTTGGGATGGCCTGTGAGGGTGACAGGCTTGAAAAGAAAAACATACAAAGAGAAATCGAGAACAAGCACAGGAAAAGCTGAAGAAGAAGTGAAGTGCATAGGAAGAAAGTAAAAGAAGGGAAATGAGACCAGGGAGGCAAAACCAGAGAGAACTAAGAGTCATAAAAACACTCAGACATGGTAGGGGGAGAGAGAAAACAAAATAAAACAGCTGGAAAACACAATAGAAAAGATAAGGGTTTTCCTAGATGTGCTGTGGCAATGAGACAGAATTAGCAAGTTTAGGATCTCCTACTCAAATGTAAACAAATATTTCTTCATCTTTGTTGCAGTGGTGCTCAAAGGGTGACGATCACACAGCATAGCAGGATTACCTAAACATGAGAGACCTCGTAACCCCCGGCAGCACTTTTGCTGTAAGGCAAAGGCAAAGAGCAGGAGGAGGGTACAGCACACTGCAAAGCTGTCAGGTGGGTGTCAGGCTCGGGGTTAATACCTGGTTGAGGTTTTCTGAGGGGCTTTTTTTCCACCAAGCCTGAAACATGTGAAGATGACCTGCTGGAAAGATGGCATGGTCAGAACTGCTGGAGAGCAGCTCTGCAGAGAAGGAACTGTGGGTCCTGGTGAACAACAATCTGTCCATGAGCCAGCAGTGCCTTTGTGACCGAGAAGGCCAATGGTATCTTGGGGGGGCATCAGGAAGAGCATTGCAACAAGTTGAGAGAGGTGATCCTGCTGTACCCAGCCCTGGTGAGGGCTCTGGGCCCAGTTCAGGGCTCCTCCGTACAAGTGAGATACGGAGCTTCTGGAGTGTGTCCAGTGGAGGGTAACAAAGATGATTAAGGGACTAGAGCATGTCTCTTATGAGGAAAGACTGAGAGAGTTGGGCCTGTTCAGCTTCAAGAAGAGACAACTGAGAGGGGACCTCATCAGTGTCTATCAGTATCTGAAGGGAAGGTGTCAGAGAACGGGCCAGGCTCTTCTCAGTGGTGCGGAGCAATAGAACAAGAGGTAATGTGCAGAGACTGAAACACAGGAAGTTCTGTCTGAATATGAGAAACAACTTTACTGTGTGGGTGACTGAGCACTGGAACAGGTTCCCCAGAGAGGCTGTGGAGTCTCCTTTCCTGAAGATATTCAAAAGCCATCTGGACATCATGCTGAGTAAAGTGTTCTCAGCTACCCTGCTTGAGCAGGAAGGTTGGACTACACCTCCAGTGGTCCCTTCCCAACCTTCTCCATTCTGTGAAGATGCTTGCCCACAGGTGAGCCAGGTTGACCTCTCTGGCAGGACAACCTGGCCCCCACTAGCTCTGGTCCTTCTCTTTGGCCTGAGAGGTATCAAGCAGCTAGATATTCTGCTCTTCTGCCCGTTGCCTCTTGTAACTGAACCCTACACACTCCAGATAACTCTTACCCTGTGTATTCAGTAAAGTCTAATCCCCATGTTTAACTATGTGAACTGGAGAGAAGTGCTAGACAGACCCTTGTTAAAGATTATCATATTCCTGGACTGTGAAGTCCATAAATCTATCCATTTTACTCTTGTCTTTGGACCAAAAACCTCATGAAAATAAATAGTTAGGATAAAGAGTGATTACCTTTTCTAGGTACATCTTGCCTATATCTGACCATATGTCAGTGTGATACTGCCTCACCCTTTATATTTGTCGGGAAAAGCTAAGTAAAGGTTGTATTAACTGCTATTTACCCTTGTCCTGTGGTATGCAGCCAGTGTAAAATTCAAAGACAATTTAGAATGCTATCACCAGTCGATGGTATTTTGCACTCCCGTTATTTAGTACAAAGCAAATCATACCTCAGGTGCTTAATTTTCGTCTAAAAATCAAGACATTAAACATATTTGCTTTTCAGCTTGCAAACACGCCATCCCCTTGATGCAGTGATTCTGACATCCAGGGGACTGCCTTTCTAGAAATGTTTATGCACAGCTACTCACTGTAAAAATACACCTTTAGGATCCACTCATAGTGAGTGCCCACCCTTTAAATCCACCTAAGTTGGCTGTGAAGCAGAAGGGTCACTGAATATACTTTGCAATCAGTTTCTGAAGAGCAGAAAGTTTCCTTTGGCAGCAAAAATCTGTTAGCTCCATCAGCAAGACGGCACAGATTGAGGCTGCTGTCAGGAATTCCAAGCCACCCATCCAAACCAGTTCTTCTGAAGGCAACGCACTGTGCCCCATCTCCCTCAAATCCAGCACAGTCTTGACCAACTCTTGTTGACTCTTTCTGGCATGAACTAGAGAAGCCCTTGCATAGTTTTTAGCACTGGAAGGGATCACACATGTTGTAATGCAGTATTTCAAACATGTAGCAGAAAACAGGAAAAGTACAAGAAAAGTGATCTGCGTTCAGATCTTCTCTTTTCCAGTGGCTTGCTGGTGGTGGGCTAGCCAAATCACTTGATTTCTCTGCCTCCTCTTCCTTATGCAAACAAGGGGAAGTGATACTTAGTCATTATTAGAACATCCAGGGATGCAAATTACTATGTCAATGATTACTGTTTGTTCTCAAAATACATGCCATTTCCCTTTATCCCATTTACAACACTGGATTAGTCACTTCCAATATTACAGAATCATAACCATTCATTCCTTCAGATAAAGTACTTGTTTCCCTAAAAGAAAAGGGTCTCTGGTCTCTGAGAGATGGGCCACTATTTATCACAAATGTATGTGGGATCAAGTTGCTTAGATACTGGAGTGTTGGAGGCTATTAAGCACAGAGGTGACCAATAAGCAGCACAAAAAAGTGCATAATATAATGAGGATATAGCAAATGCTTGTCTCATGTAACATCTGATGGCTAATGAGTATTTGTAACTCATCTGCAAGAACAGCTTTACTTTCTTGCAATGATACTGATTGCATCAGGAACTTCATAGTAGTACAGAACAGTACATAAATTAAAATCATTAGACTGAGGGGATACACAGCTATTAGCACACATCAGCGTGCTTTCTTGAATTTGGATTTTATAAAGTAGGAAATGTCTTCAAGAATCTACCTACATCTTTGTGGTTTTGCAGAGGTGTTTTTCACTGCTACACGTGTATTAGTGCCAACTTCTCCCTCGCTGAATTTGGAATTATAAAAAAAATCCTTGATCTTTGACTATGTATTGTCATAGCGAGGGAGGAAAATGTTTTATTGAAGCTTGCTGGAATTTTGAATGAGCTTTAATCATGGCGATACTGGAGACAATTACTCAGGCTGTGGCTACACACAAAATTGCAGTGATTGAACTGAAGATTGGAAACTGATAAAGCAGTTCAAGCCTGTAGAAAAATACCTTTCTCAGCTCAGGTCAGTGTGGGTCCATGCACCCTTCTTTGCAAGTAAGGAGGAAGTAACTGTTGTCATTCATCTTGATTCTTACAAGGTTTTGACACCACTCCACATGACATATTCCTAAGCAAACAAAGAAAATACAGTTTAAATTAAATTCTCATAAAGTAGGTGCTTGACTGGTTAAAAAAATAGCTCTAAAACCCAGTTATCCATTGCTCTTTGTCAGACTTAGAGGAATTTTCGAATGGGATCCTTCCAACATCTGTGTGGAATCCATTTTATGCAGTATTTTCATTAACAACCTGTGACGAGGGAATAAAGAGTACTCATAAAATCTGCAGACATCATCTAGCTGGGAGAGGATGCAAACAGTTTGGCGGATGGACTGAGAATTCAAAATGATGTTGCTAAATTGGAGAAAATCAACGACTCAGTAAAGAAAAGTGCAAAGTGCTACACTTAAGAGGAAGAAATCAAAAGCACAAAGAGAAAATGGGGAATAAATGGCCAGGTGGCAGTACTGCAGAAAAGCAGCTCGGGGTATCAGCCATGAACTGAACAGGAGTCAAAAGTATGATGCTGTTCCAAAAAAAGGCTGAGCTAATGTGGGGTGCTGGGTGCACAACACAGCAGATGACCAGTTTGCTCTTCCTGGCCTGGGGAATGACGGACACAAATGGAGGGTTTCACAGTCGAGCAGCAAACCTGAGAAGAGGCTTTGAAAGATTAAAAAGATTTGCTTAAGAAGGGCAGGACTAGAGAATGATATGGTAACCACTGGCTTATAAAGATGAAATGTTCTCACTGACCACTGGGAGTAGGACAAAAAGAGATTTCTGGTTCAAAACAGAGACCTTGTGAAGAGCTGAAAACCCCTGCCATCTAGGCACAAGGGCGTGAAGTCATAGAGCTACAGAGGTGGCCATGCAGTGTCCTTCAGCGTGCTGTGACCAACTTCATCAAGGGATACCACAGGTATGATCAGGCCTGACAGTGGGCAGTGAATGTAGGATGCAGATGGAAACAAGCTCAAGACACCTGCTCAGGCTGGCCACAGCTGAACTGTGCCACCCCAGAAATGAAGACCAAATTACTTACTTTGCTGTAAACCCCTCAGATGCCAACATTTAATTTTACAGTGAAAGCAGAGCAACTTCCTTCTACCTACCAAGTTATGGAGAAACCCTGTGGCAGCTGATGGTAAAATTATGAATTATGTACCTGGCCTTTTCTGTTGAGCCATTTCTAAACATCCTGGTGACGAGATCCCAGGAGGCTTCCAGGAGGTAATAAACAGTGCCTAAGTCTTTGTCAGTGCAACTAGTCTCTGCTTGTCCTATAGGCTTGTCTGCCTATATCCACGTGGACACTTTTTGTTTCAGTAGCTACTAGTCTGTTGTGATTTAAGTGGGAAAAAAATTGATAATATTTTCCTCCATGTTTTCAGTTTTCTCTAGAGCTGGCTGCACTTTCTTTGAATGCTAAAGCTTTGAATTTCATTGAGGAAACAAAACAACCAAAAACACAGAAAAGTTCTGGAACCCATTGCATTTTTCACTCTGTTTCTCAACGAGGAGAAGGAAAGCCTAGCCAATGGTGAATGACAAATATGGGTTTGCCAAACTCCACTGGCCAAATCTAGTGACTAATATGTCCTTTCTTTTGGATGAAATGAGATTAGCAAATGTATATTGGTCTTGAAAATCAATCAAGAAACATAGGGTTCTTGTAAAATTTGGGAGGTTGAGAAGCTCTGTGGAGATCCATCATTACTTAGGAAGCTGTGTCCCCCTGCAGTAGGCCATAGCTGGAAGGATGCAAGAAGACTGAACTATCCTGTTTGCTGTGGAGTGGGGCAGAGAGGAACAAAGAGCATCATGGCTGAGCGGGCAAAGGGATGGATGGGCAGATAGTGGGAGTTGAGGCTAATCAGACTTGCTGCATGACACTGGAGAAACTTTTCACTTGTCCCTGTGTCACAACATCTCTGACTATAAAATAAGCCTAGGTTTTCCTTATAAATAACTCTAGCTAATTTTCCTTATGAATGACTTTCCTTAAAAATAGCTTGCCTTATAAATAGCGTACATGGCAAACACTACATAGGACATAACAGGCTCTGTGGCATTTTTCATAATAAACACATTTCCAAACCCAAATAGCTCAGTAAAACAGTTACAGATGCTATGCTTCTTAAGGGAAGCATGTGCTTTCAAAATGTGTTGTTAGTATAAAAACCAATTCATTGGACTGATTTAAATGTATTAGCAAGCATCTAACCTGCAGTAATTGCAAAAATTTAATTACAAAATTAAAACAATTATCAAGGCAGCCCTCAATGTTCATGATACTACACCTATTTTATACAGAAATTCATAGTATCTGAAGTACCCCGTAAAATAAACAAAATAATCACTAACTAAAGAAGGGATTGTTTTTTGCAAATCTTTTGGTTTAGAGTTAAAATAAGTAACTTTACCCATTAGTCACAGAGTGTTTGCTTACTCGGGCTGAAAGCCAGTCCATGTCAGCACTCCTTGGAGTAAATCCACGTGTGACAGCCCAGTGTCACAGAGATGCCCCAAGTGACAGTGACTAACCATGCAAAGGGGTGTCTTGTGATCCCAATTCATGTGCACACAGGGCAAGACCCGCATCTTCCAACACTTAAGACAAGCTGCAACCTTAGACTGAGCTCATTCACTAGGGAAACTGCTTCACTTAAAAGACCCCGTCTGCTCCCCTTTCTTGGAACATTCTTGAAAGTAAGGGAATTCTTGTATCATGGAGCTTCTCCTCTACCTGCAGATTGCAGTTTATACACTGGCTAAGGCTTATTGGTGACCCCAACATGCTGCCATTTTTTGGAAAACATAAAAAACATCAGTCCATTTTTTTCTTTTTGCCAATGGCCAGACAATGGTGATTAGCTGGGAAATGCTTGGATTGACATCCACAACCCGATGCCTCTTTGCAGTATGGATACTTCAGGATTTTTCCTGACTTTGGGGCTTCAGAAGATGAGTTCACATCAGGGGCTTCCTTTCCATCATCTTTCAGGAACTGCTCTTCACTTCTGAGGACTATGAAGTGCTGACACTGATGGTTGAGGTGGCTTCTGGTGGAGCAGGCACAGCAGATGAACTTGACCTGGTTAGCAGGAACATACTGATCTTGTCAGATATTTCTGACAAAGCATTCAGTGGTTTCATTTCAGTTAGGGTCAAAAAAACCTTCACTTCCACAAGATGAAAAGATCTCATCTAAAGTATCTTAAGAAGGCAACTATGAAACTCAGTTCTCCAGCCTTGTCAAAACACGGGTCTTCAACCAGGCTGCTGCTGGGCCTCCTGGCACCACCTATCAATAGGACTATTTCTCTGTACAGGCAGTTGTTTGTGAAACTCGGCGTAGCCCTTTCACAACACCCTCTTAGCACTTTCCAAGAGCCATTTAGCACTTAGCACAGCAAGCAATATGCGGCCAAGGAGATGGGAAAAGAAGAGAGATATATTAGGGCTGACTGCTGTTTGAGGGAATTTGCTTATTAAGGTAGATTATAGTACCAGAAACAGTAATCAGGTACCATTGTGGGTGGAAAGAAAACCCAACCAACCTTCCAGGGATAAATTTATCCAAACTCTGGTTCTGACTACTTTTTAACCAAATCAAAATATGCAGTCACTAGAAGCTCACTGGAATCTATGTCTTTGTTCACTAAATAATTTTTTTAACTTATTTGCCATCTCCTGAAAAACTGGTTAACCATCCAGATATTTCCCCCTTTAAAAAAGCATGCATTTGAGAAACTACCCGTGGAATATCTGTTAAAAGGGATAGGATGTTTGGTGAACTGTTCCAGGATAAGCTGCTCCTGAGCAGTTTCCTGTTTCTGTCTTTAACATTGTCAGCTCTGGTGTCCATGATTTGGACTTCAGACTGAAGTCTTCCATGTCTGATGCTCCACTTGCTGTACCTCGCTGCAGTCTCTGCAGTGCCTTGTGGCTGGGAAAGCTCTGCCCATGCTCTCTGTGGAGCAGACAGCTTAGCCCTGACATGCATTTTATAATCCTTTATATTTCTCATCTTATATACAGACAATTTTCTGTGTAGTTTCATACCAAATACAATACACAAACTCAGTGTGCTCCGCTTCACTGGCATATTTCTAGGAGATTTTTCATAAGTTAGCTTCACTTTATAGATCTTCCACTGATTTCCACTTCTGCTTCTATGGATGCTCCTTCCTCTGCATGACCTGGAGACAGCTTGGCAACCCAAGGCAGCCTAAAGAGCTACTTCTGTGCAGAAACCACAGGTCCTAGAGTGTGCTGAGCCAACATCAAAGATAAAACATTAAAGATACTGACACAGCAATAGCACTGGCAATCAGTTCCTGCACGTGTAAAGAATCTGTAAGGAAGCCCTTATGCAGCTCCTTCTTCTTTCCATCTGATTAAGGTGATCTGCTACCGCTTACATCACTTTGTCAAATGTATATTTGCCAGTTCAGTCTGCTGTCACCAAGAACATTAATGTCTGTGAACTTCCCATGTTCTAAATATCCACTACCTGTTACAACTTTGATCACTTCTTGAATATGGGATTTTCCCTCTAGCCAAGCACTATGAATCCTTTATAAATCCTAATTTTTACGAGGGTAAGGAGCTAACCTGGGTTAAGTCTGAACTTAAGTTTTCTAGCTTTGCTTGGATTTTGTTTTAAATACTGGGTGGTTTTGCAAAAGGTAGGTATTTGATGCAATTCAGAACATAAGACAAAAGACTGCAAAAGTGGAAAGAATTAATTCCTTGCTTATCCTATCCTTCTGCACTGCAAACCCAGGCTCCTGCAGGGAACAGATGACATGACACCATCAACATACTGACGCACAGTGAGCAGGAGCACGGTCACCTTGCTGCCAGGGCAGTGGAGACAGACTGGAGACAGCTGCCAGCCAGCAACTCCTACCAGTATAGCCATGGCTACTGGGGGTTCAGTGTCAGGTCTTTCCCCAGGCCCTCAGCAAGTTTGCAGTTGGCATGAAACATCATGCTGCTCATAACATACCACTTTGGTAGCCCAGCTGCCAGTGAAAAGCAGCTCTGCCATTTGAACAGCTCTTCTGAGTTAGAGTCAGTTTTATTCAGTAGGAAACAGCCATCTCGGACAGGTAATTACATCCTCAGTTATCTCTTCCCTCAAAATTTTCCTCCGTGTTTACATCCTGGGTCTGTTTTGGCATTTGGACGAGGCTGGTGCTCGTGTATCAGTGCAGTGATGCAAGGCTGTACAGGAATCCCTATGCAATGACCTCTTCTGTAAGAGGCAGCTTTAGTATTGCCTCTGTCCTATGCCACCCAAGGAAAGCCTCCCTCTTGGAAGGCTTAGTGAAACCAGTATCTTTTGAGCTGGAGATGAAGAAGTGGCCGCTAAGCCAGAGCAGGCATTCGAGGACTTCTCTCCCACGGCCTTGCTTAGGGATGGAGGGAAGGCAGCTCCTCTCTGCTGGAATGGCCAGCTCGGGATAAGGGCTGGGCAGGCCTGACGCCGGCTCTGCAGCTCGGCCGCGCGTAGCTCACTGGGAGCTGTGAACCGGGATCACCGCTCTTCCCGGCGCAGTCCCCCGGACCCCGCGGGGCCGATACCTCGCTGCCCGCGGGAGCGCGCGCGGCGGCGCACGCGGCGGCGCACGCGGACCCGCCCTCCCCCG
>WBMZ01012185.1:0-105785 GCA_013400975.1 Atrichornis clamosus | reverse complement strand
CTTCTGGCAGCTTCTCACAGACAACACCTCTGTGGCCCCCTGCCCACTACCGAAATCCAGGTCTTGCAAACCGAGTACACCCTGCCCATGGCAGGGGGCTTGGAACTACATGCTCTTTAAGGTCGCTTCCACCACAAGCCATTCTGTGATTCCATGGTTAAGTAAAGCATACCCAAAGAATCAAAATGACACAAAGCAGGTGTCAGTCATCAGTCTACCTATAGAGGAAAGGAAGTTTAGTTGCATCCAGCAACTAAATGTAGAGAGTGAGGCTCTACACCACTTCACCTAATCTATTATATTTGTCTTCATACCTTTGGGAACAAAAAAATGCTGGTACCGTTCTTGTTTTTGTCATCTAAAACCAATTTAGACCCACTATCAGACAGTTATCTTAATCATAGAATCACTTTGACTGTAATGACTTAATTAACCTCAGAGCACATGCCTGCGATAATCTCACACGTTTTCATTTTGGTTTTAGCAGTTATAGCATAGTTTCTACATAGTTTATCTATGGTATGAGGTTACAAAGGTATTCCACAGAAGGCACTGAATAGACAGAAAGAAATAAATTTTTTCTCTAGGGAAATTTCTTAAGGTTTTCAAAGAATGCCTGCTTTGAACAAAGATGAAAATAAAACCCATCCTTTTTTTTGCTTCACCAGCTCTGTTGCTCTTCTTTGGACATGCTCCAGCAAAATTTATTAGGAAAAATTTCTTCGCTGAAAGGATTATCAAGCATTGGAACAGGCTGCCCAGGGAAATGGTTGAGTCACCATCCCTGGAGGTATTTAAAAGACATGTAGATGTGGTACTTAAGGACATGGTTTAGTGGTGGACTTGGCAGCCCTTGGTTAACAGTTGGATTCTATGATCTTGGAGGTCTTTTCCAAAGTAAATGATTCTGTGAGTCTAAGGCAGATGCACTGAGGAAGCAAGGCTATGTCTGTGTTGACCCTGAGATGAGAGAACACATGGAAATGCTTGAGAACAGACCTCCCAAGTATCAGGTTGGAAGGGTCTCTAAATCCCATCTGCTCTTGCAGCAGGTGATGTGAGAGAATACTGGATCATCCCATGTCAGACATCAAAGGGAGTGGCCACACAGGGAGATGGATCTCAATACTCCTTGCTTTTCTAGGCAAAGCCATGATAAATTGTCTGAGATTCTTCCCTGAGTGTTCCTCTGGGATTGCATTCAAACTCAGGTTGTGTCCCGTCAGTGAGGAAGACTGAGTTCTTCCTCAAGCACCAGCCTATGGTCATGCTCAGTGTTTGATAAATATGATCTGAGAAACAAGGTCCTGGTTTGTGCCTCATCTTGCAGCCGGAGTTGAAACCTGTGGCTTTCTCACTCACTGAGTGGTCTGGTCCTTCCAGGGAGGAAACTTCATCCTTCACAAGGAAATTTCCAATGGCTCAGGCACACATCACAGCCTCTGCTGGACTGACCAACTCTGCCAGCTCAGCATGAAGTAACTGTATGGCCAATATTAGGCATTCAACTTGCACAAAACTACTTTCCCAGACTGTTTTTGTTAAATCTACTTCTAAGGAATAAATTTTAGAACTGCATATTTACCACATGAAACAAATTATTGTCTGGGACATTAATTCATTTCTGCACTGATGTGTAGGGAAAAGTTCTAATATCTGATTTACAGAAGTTCTGAGAACTCTGGTATACCACATTTGAGACTTTAATTTTTTTTATTCAAAGTAAAGTACTGCATTTTTCTTAGGTTTATTTGTTTTCCTGGAATAATAATCAATATATTTAAAACAAACATGAAGACTATCATGTCCTTGGTGTGAAAGCATACTGAAAGGGGCAAAGTGTGGTGTTAAGGTGCCAGTCCTACAAACTGGGAGATGTGTTGTAAGAAAACAATTTCTAGAGCTCCATACAGTTGCTCTGAGTACTTTATTAATTAAATTTTTTTAGCTGAACATGGGCTATTTTAATATTTTGTAAAACAATATCAATCCTTTGAAGATAAAAGGTCTCTTAATGCCGAACACCCTGATGAAAACCAGATTACGAGAGGCAGATTTTATCTATGAAGAAAGATTTTTAGTTACTTTGGTTTGTGCTTTAGTTCCGTTGTTCGTGTTGACCTTGTCTTTTAGTAAAGTTGAACGTTAATAACCAAGAGGATTGATGATATTTAAATACAGCAAGGACTTAAAATTTCATATCATCTAGGTAGGAGAGGTGCAGGCAGGTTCTCTGCTTGTGGTAAAATGTTTGACTACAATAGATCTATGATGCTTTATATAGAATAAGATTTGGACCCTGGGGAATGGGTTTGTGAGTCTCATACAAATTACTGTCTTTAGTTGATTGATTCCATCTGTAGTTTTACACCCTTTCCTTTTTTCTTCCTCTTTCCTTTGTAGTCAGAGCTACCTTCAAACTGCAAGTGACGTGCCTGGGGGTCACAACCTGGATCCCTCTGCAAACTACAATTCCCCAAAGTTTCGCTCAAGGAATCAAAGCTATATGAGAGCAGTGAGCACGCTCAGTCAGGCCAGCTGTGTTAGTCAGGTGGGAAAATCTTGTTATAATTTTTCTTATAGGTTGACTGCAGATGTTAGAGTTGTTACTAGTGGATGGTTTCAGTTTCGGGATTTTTTAAAATTCATATCAAACAGAGGATGTGAATTGTCAAAGTAAATCAATTCTAAGGAATGTAACTCAAAATTTCAAGAAAAATACCAAATGCTAGAGGCAAAGGGACACTACCACACATAATATTTTCCATTTATTCTTTTTGTTAAAAATATAAATACTGGTATTTTCATTTTCAGTCCATATTAAAAATTTAAGTGTTAAGAAGATTCAGATTGAGCATGAGGCGCACACTCCTGCAATACTCATCCTCTGAAAATACCTATTCTGATATCAGTAAATGTGGGTTGCCAGATTAAGATATAGTTTGAAAAAAGTTATGCTCCAAAGGAGCAGTGATTCATCTCTAAACCAAATCCCTCACTCTTCTTGGTGAAAGAATAAGTCCCATCAATTATATTATGTATGGAGACTTCTGAAAAGATAAGTTTTTCCTCCCTAGCGGTTTTATGTCGGTGAGTCAGTACTAACTCATATTAAAGTGAGAGCTGAATCAGACCTGAGATGTGAGCAGCCTTATGAAGCATTTTCTGTTTAGCAGAAGACTTTACATAAAATTTCCAATGTTTCTTATGTTTATTGGTCCTGACATTTCTTCCCTGTGTTGTTTCATGACAGGTGGGCCCTGCCCTCTGCTCAGACATGTTACTTAATATGTCTGACCATTTAGTGAGCCACCTAAGGATATACATGCGCAATGGTTATGTTAAAAGAGAAATCTTTTTGAAGCAATTTTATATTCATTCATATTCAATTTGTATTGCATGGCTATTCAGGCCTGGATTCAACTCATCTAACTTGAGGCTTTTAACTGAGGCAACAACTAAATCTTTCTCTGCAGTTAATGGAGCGAAAGAGTTTCTGCCAGGACAATGTACATCCCGAGTGGGCTGAGAGCCCTCTGGAAGTGCTTGTCAGTCTCCACTCACTGTAGAGAGCTGGGAGGGACTAATCATCTGACTAATGCCCTTCGGTCAAATTTCCTAATTTATGTGAGGTAATTCTAAGTATAACCCTGCGTAGTACATATTGGAATTAGAAACAGTCATTTTCCAAACCTTTCATTACTTTTTATAGCTCCCTTGTGAAATCTGTCCCCATCATTCTCATGCCTTGGTTTTTATTATGCTGGTTTGGTTGTTTTCTTTTTTTATAACACTCTGTTTTTGAGAAAGTTTCATAAATATTCATTTATGCATACATTTATTGCATTCAAAGCAAGTGCCGTTGGCTGTCACCTAACAGTGCTATCACATAGAACCATTCTGACATCTTCTGCTTCTTTGGCCACGTCTCTGCACAGAAATGTTCACTGAGCTGTCCATAATGACTAATTGGCTTCAGTAGTGGTTAAAATTCTTCATTTCAATGTGCATTACCTGGAAGGTTTCCACAATAGATTTCATTTGCAGGTAGATTGCTCAATTGGCCAGATTAACTAAACCTGCTGGATACAGTTCCTTACTTTTTCAGTTTTCACTAACCTATGAAACTTTGTGTTAGCCACACACTTCCCACCTCACAGTCCAGCTGTTTCCAGACCAGTAATAAATACATTTAATATTACACAAAGCAAATGTATTAAATTATCAAGTTCTGAACCTTTGCTGTTTCCTGTTCTTTTACCATGACACCATCATCTTCTTGTTCCATCTACATATAGCAGTTTGTGTAATTTGTGGTATTTTTTATGCCTTTTTGTTGTGAGATCTTTCCGTTTTCACTCCTGACAAAGGGTAGAGTCAAGAAGGATGCTAAGTTCCAGGTTATGTTTTTAATTTAAGTTTTAGATCTTATATTTTTCTATTGTCAATGACCTTAGTTTGAAAGAACTGGTTAAGACTTACAGAGTTTTAACTTACAGGACTAAGTTACCATAAATTTCCTGATCAACAATATTGCAAAACTTTTCAGAGTAAGATTTTTTTTTTAATCTTTTTGAGATTGTATTAGTCTACTTAACTTCATCAAAAACAAATTTTTTGAAGGGTAATGAAATTCCTTTCAGAAGGGTTTTAGTAACTAAAATGTCTTACACAAAATTAAAATATCAGTTATTCATAATCATCAGAGCTTCTGTATAAAATTTCCATTTACTTAACCAAAATCCTAAAACATTTGAAACATTTGCACTGACTCTCTTTCCATAATGAATAAAGCACTAGGAGCACTTAGCAGCTTTATAGGAAAATCAATATCAACTGGATGTGCCATTTAGTGTTGCTATAAATTTAACTAGTAAAATTATTCATATGGATTCTGATTTCCAGCACTCACTTTTTAGAAAAAAAATATTTTCAGGAAGTCATGCATTTATCTGTCCAGTGTTAACTTCCTGTCTGATTTTGGATAAACATAGTATTGAATTATTCAGGTACATTTGCAGGTAGTTAGGCCTGACTTCAGTGAGTCTTTTAGAACTGCTGTAGGTAGAATTTAGGCAGTAATTCTCAAAACTGCAACACACAGTTCTCTACCAAGAGGTTCCCCAAGCCTGGCCAGTCTGCCTAAGCCTTGTTTATTGCCCAAAAATGCCGTGTTACATCTTGCCAAGCCTGCAAGGCAGGGTCAGCAGGTAGATTCTGGGTCCTGTCCAAGCCCTGCAGGGAGCTGGAGGGTGCTGCTGAAATACCCCAAGGGGACAACCTGGTAGGGGGTGCAGGAGGCACAGCTGGGGTGGTCTGTCGGGCAGGGTTCCTCAGCACACTTGGTAGAAGTATCAGACTTTGCACAATGCTGCTGAAGAAAAGGTTCTTCTGTGGTAGCTGAATGGTCAACCCAGTTCACCAGGGAGTGAGTTTGGCTTGGGTCCCTTCTCAACTAAACGTGATCCAAGCTTTACTTTTTCAGCCGACCACTTTTCACTCAGTTTCAAACAGTGGTTATTCTTTCACATGCTTCACTGGACACAGCTCTAGGTGCAATATTTCTCAAACTTTTCAGAAACATCACCTCCTCTGAACTTACACATCTTCAAGCATGAGATACTTCCTTGAGCCCCTTTATAGTGAGAGGAAGACAACCTGCCACACAGGCTAAATGCCCACATGAATAGTAAGTTTGCTGATAAATGAGGAACCCAGGCAATCCACCTTCATCCTTTGGGCTAATATTAGCATATCTGGTTTCCATTTCTCCCATCCTGGCAGAACATGTATTTCTATCAGTGCAGAGTACTCTTGTTGGTTACCATTAAAACATGTATTTACAATCCTCTGGCTATGCCAAAAGTTATTAAATGTAAATTAATGTATGGCATGTGTGATGCACTTCATATAAATGTGTAAAGAGGTGATGTAAGTTAAACAATGTGAATGTGATCAGAAGGGATTACTACATTTTAACTATTTGCTAAAACAGTTCTTCATCAATGTACAGGTGTCCATTTGAGATGTTGAGGCCGTGATGATCACAAAAAAGCAAGTCAAAAATCAAATGCATTGTTGTTGTTTATTCAGATGAGTGAAGCAGAGGTTAATGGGCAATTTGAATCGGTGTGTGAATCAGTGTTTAGTGAAGTTGAAGCTCAGGCAATGGATGCCCTTGACCTCCCTGGATGTTTCCGAACAAGAAGCCACAGTTACTTGCGTGCCATTCAGGCAGGCTATTCCCAAGATGATGAATGTATACCTGCGCTGACATCTTCCAACATCACCTCAACCATCAGGTCAACCACAGGTAAGCATACCTACACTGACCCTTTCACTGTTCTGCATGTGAAAATATATCAGCTTGTTTTCTAAAAGGATGTTTGACCCTGGAAGCAATTTCCCTGTGTAATGATAGTGTTTGATACCATCATTCTTAAGTTTGTAATACTTTTTGTAGTTTTGTAATACATTGTGGCTACATCTTGAAATAAACTCCTGGGAAGAATCCGGCGTGCATAATATAACGGACCTGGATTCTTGACCTCCATTTCACATGCATACGGTTATCTTGGGGCAAGTATAACAATGCAAGTGCAAATGGTATCATTTAGATGTTGTTAGACATTTATGTGGTTTATCTATCAAGTAATTGATCTTCTAAATAAGATTAGTTGCACTAATTTTAATTGAGATCCCTAAAGTACAAAAAAAAAAAAAAAAGAGAAGAAAGATTAAAAATATTTGGTTTAAATACATGAAAGTAATTAATTTAAAAGGTAATTAATTACTATTAGGGAAGGTGTAACCAATTGTATCAATGCACTGAATTGTGAACATTTTGGCAAGCTTCACATATCTGCTATTACTCATCAGTAACCATTATCATTCATTGTTACAACACTGTTAAGATCTTTTCACATTCTTCTGGCAACTTTCTTTTCTCCTATTAGTTGCTTAGTAAAGATGATGGCTTTATTCATTTTAGAATATTAGCATGTATTGATAGAGAAAAGATTGCACAGACAGCAGTTAAATAATTAAAATGAAATCTCTAGCAAATATGTATTCTTTGTTAAGTGATCCAAATTCACTTCTATGTTTCCAAATATGTTGATGTCAGTTTCTAATTATGATATTGTCCTTGACATATACTATTAAATTGCAGTGCAGGCTGCCCATCTACAAAAGGTAAAAATGAGCTTAAAATGTATCATATAAAAATACTTTTTAAAGTATTTGCTTGACACATCTGTTGCATAACAAAACAGTGGGAGCTTAGAAAGGAAGTAAGCTGTGGTTGAGTAATATATATTTGCATTCCAGAAGTAACATGAAATGTTATTTTATCTTAAGCATGCTATTTTAATTATTATATATAACTTTGTGTAAAACTAGAAATTGTCACTTACAGTGCCCCCTCTAGGGATGTTTCTGTCCTTTGATTAATAGAGATGCTATTATGATATAAAATGAGATCTTATTTCTGCCCCAGAGACTAATTTTCATCTTTATCATATATTACTGTGGATTCATTATGAAGACACCTCCCATGGCAAAAGACACAGAGTTATTTTGGTGTCTGACTCTATTAAATTGGAATATTTTCAGAATTACCTTCATTACCAAGTGGACTGATTTTAACATAAGTTGTCTTGAGTTTATAGGCTATAGAAGACCAAAATTCTCACTGCAAGGAATTGTATTTTCTCTAGAGTGACAAAGCTGAATAATAGAATATGTTTGGGAAAGTACAAGATTAGGTAGTAAGTATGTTTGCATTACAGTGTTTTCATACTTATGAAAAGCATTTTTCAATGATTAGCAGTCTGCTGTTTAAATACTGTGGTTTTCAAAACTTTACCTTCATTTCACACATAGCTTCTCCTTCATCTCAGAAATGGTTTATCAGATAGATTTTCTTGCCCACATAGGTAATTCTTCTTTGTTGCGGTGAGCTGATATTAACTATCTGGAGAAAAAAGATTATTTGAGGTGTTTTCCTGATCCAAAACTGTTTCCAAGCTTATGGAGTGTATACATTTCTGTGTGGTTCTATATCCAATATATCATCTCTGTACCACTGAGCAAGTTTATCCTCAGCTTCTATATAACGTAAATATTCAAATCAGAAATAATTATCTGATTTACAAGAAGAGTAAGGATTATGTGATTCACTTAATAGGAAATTTCAGTTGCCAAATGAGTTTTTGGTTTTAAAACCCTATGGATAACTCTTTCATTTTCTCTTCAGCCCCTGCCACTTTGAAGGGAGATGCTTCATTTCCTATCATTACTGTAATTTTAAAGAATATCTTACTCCTCCATCCCTCTCTGAAAATTATAAAAGAAGCAGTTGTCTGAAATGTGAAAATGGTGTTGGCAGATATTTGACATTTATATGGGGTTCATTCAAATAAATGTCAAAAAGGTTGGAGTTTCATATCAGCTTTCAGTTCCAATTCTGTTTCTTGAATTCTTAGGAAAATTACATTAATTTCTTTTTTGCTTCTGATGTAACAAATTCTTTTTGGCAAACAAACTAAAGAATTTTTTTTTAATTTAACAGTCATTTCAATTTAATTATTACATTCAATTTTAGTGATAGAGGTCCTGACTGCCTCTTATCACTGCTGTAAAGCAATTAAATCATAACAGACAAGCTTAGCTAAAAATTAATTCTTGTAACTAAAAATGTAAACCTAAAATTAAAAAGTAGTATTTGGTCTATGAATTCAATTATAAAAGTATAGAGTATATATTTACAGCATGCAGTTTCCTAAAATATTCCTAGATACATTAACAGCTTTCAGAAGGTAGGAAGGTTGCAACTATAATGAATATTTTGTGGGCCATTATTAATGGACTCTGATAACAGGGTTTTCTAATAGATGGAAAAAGAACTACCAGTATCTGGCTCTTCTTAACTGTACACAACTTTACAGAGAAAGCACAAAGTTTCATTGCTAATATCTATTAAAGAACACATAACTTCTGCACAGATCCATGTAGTTTAATTATTTATGGAACCAGTTTTCTCCACCTCTGAAGGAGATTGTGACAAGGCATAGGGCATTCCTTCTTGCCCCAGGTGTCAATGGATGAGACAAATGACAAAGGAGGCAGCCAGCATTGCTGGCCCACGCTAGGCTCGACCTGGGCCCTGTGTGACCCCTGCTGAGACTCATGTTTCATTGTGGTTAGGGCATTTCTACCCATCACTTTTAATTTTGTGAAGAGATAATTAATCCAGTAAAAGATACTTGATGTTAAAAGCCCTGAATGATAGCATATGCTTTCTGTCTCTGAACTGTATCCAGTCACAGCTGTCAGAGGCACAGCTGAGAAAATACAGCTCCAGCTGCTGCAGCCTCCCACCTCGTTCTCCGTCAGAGACAACATGTAATTTCCTGAATGGGAAGTCACAGAGTGCAGTAGTCATCCTAAGTGCTACTGACTTACAGCTCTGTACTCCTGCAAGCACTGCCTCACTTTTCAGGAAGAGTTCATAAAAACTGGGTCACTTTCCCAGGTAGTACCAGCCTGGTTCCCCATTGTCCGAGCATATCACATCACTGTCAGCTCGGCAGGCTCCTTCCCGGTAACAGCCGGGGAGCGCGGCACAGTGCGGTGGGAAGCACAGGCTGCCGGAGCTGTGGGAGCTGTGTCACCCCGGCTGAGCCCACAGCAGGTGGTGTAGTCCTGGCCTATAGTCCTGCTGGGAAACAGAGTGCAGGGGGCTGGGCGAAGTGCTACAGTAACACATTATCCCCCGCAACACCTGCCTTCTCTTACTGAAAAGGAATTCAAGTACCCTGGTACAACACTGGGCTGTACTATGAAAACATAATCAACGAGGGCATCTGGAAGATATTAATCATCCTCTCCCTTATTTCACCTTTGTTTGAGAGGTCAACTTATTTTTGTTACAGGTTCCATAAGTAGAGAGATCTTTATATTTATATTGCTCACTCCATATGTTATAGACTATTTCAGGATGTTTCCTCAAAGGTTTTTTTGTTTGGTTTTATTATGAATGCAGAAATACTTACTGAATTGCAATGGTATTGGAGGTAGCAGTTAGGATGGTCTCTTGTGAAGCAGAAGAACATGCTAAAATCCCTTCTCTGAGAGAGAGAGTAACTTGTTATTTGCACCTTTGGTCAACTTGAACACCAGCTTATTGTCTGTTCAGATTCAGGGGACACATATAGTTTCTTCTGATGGCATTATTATACATTGTATAAAATACTTTCACCTTTGTTGAGAGAAACACTGCCTCTCTGGGCCGCTGCACCCATCAGGGTGGAATATTTTCTCAGTGTGTATTGCTTTTATGTTCAAATTGAAACAGCTAAGCCAGAAATACTAAATATGAAACTCAGTCAGATGTATGAAATCCTTCTCAAGCAGCAAGCATGGACTAAGTGGCCTCTGTTAAGTTCTTTTTTTTTTAGGCTGATGAATAATAGAGGATCATTTTCAATTTCTTAAAACTACATCACACTTCCCTCTAATCCAGGCTTTTTTGCTACAACAGCAATTTTTGATGAATGGATTATTGACAAAAAAATCCACCTAGCTATGGGTTTCAGCACAATGGGGACTGGGTCAGGATACATAAAAGCATCCTGGATTTCTGTCCTATGTTAAGTGTCAGTCCAAGGTTATTTCTTCCACTTCAGGGATTTCCAGCTAATCTTGAGAGAAACCTAGCCTGAAGCACTGCTGAATTCAGGAAATATAGTTACTGGCCTTAAGTTGACAGCATAGTGCATAACAATTTGTAATTTTTCTAGAAAATGTAGCATCATGCAAATTTGTCAGATCTTTTCCAACCTTAATAATTCTCTCACTTGTGCATGCACCTCCTTTTATCTGATTGATAGTAGGTAGCTCAACTGAGCTCATGCTTACTAAAGACTTCACTGAACATGAAAAGTAGGGAACTTTCTTTTGGCCATTTTACTCTCCTCAGTTAGCTGGACTCTGCTTGGCAATGAGTAAACTTCAGAGAATTCCACATTTACTGAACTATTGAGCACTAATTCCAAAACCAATTAATTCAAACAAGGTCACATTGGATGAGGGAGTTTTCAATTAGAGCTCACACAATTACTCAGGACGCCTGAGGAATTGCAGGTTTCCCTTCTCCTGACTTAAAGCTATTTTCAGCTTTCCATTTTCAAATCAAGGGCTACGTAGGGTGAATTTTTACAGCACATTTGATATTTAGCCACAAAACTCTCATTGCCAGTAAACTGATTGCACAATCATGTACTGACAAAGGGATGAGAATATGACATTTCACAGAGAAATTGTACTGTTTCGTAGCACAGCTACCCCTGCAGATCCTAAAAGGAATGATTCACTGGTTGCTATCTGAATACTCATGACAGTAGTTATTGGTTTTAGGTTTTGGTTGTTTGTCTTTTTTTCTTTTTTGCAAGAAATGAGCATACCAAAGGTGGGCAAAAGTCATGATGCTACTACATATGACACCCCTCCCATGACGAAAACATAAGAGTGTGGAGACTGCTCAGCCTGGAGAAAACTCAGAGGGAATTTTATAAATGTGTATAAATATAAAAATTGAGAAAAAATGCTCTTCAATTCTCAAAAGAAAAATGATTTATAAGCAATAAATGTGTTATTTTATTTCTTCAAGAAAGAGATACTTCATCCAGGTGGCTGTTTGGATCTTTTTAATCTGATGCACGATGGCTAGGAAAACCCAGCCAAATGGGGGAAAATATGCATAAAGTAACATCTCCACATTTTCTGTTCTCTCTGTAGAAATAAATGCTCAGTCTTAGAGGATTTTACGGTATTCATTGCAAAGTAATAGCTAGCAGTGGAATCCACAACAAGTATGTTTAAAAACCCAGAACCTTGAGTACAAACAAGATATAGAAGGCTGTGTTCTCAATCATAATTTACCATGTTGACTTTCCTTAATTACTGTTGGGGCTCCATGGAATTATCTGACACTCTAACTCTCTGCAGGAAGCACACCATCTATCTCTGGGAGCACTTGGGCATTCTGAGTTAATACTTTGATGCTGTGCCAGCTTGTGTGCCTATACTGTGAGAATAAATCCTGTACTAACAAATGACGAGCCCAATTCTACATTTAGATACTTACACATCATTTTCATTGCTCTGAGTGTATCTGGAGGGCATAATTAGTCTTTAATTTTTTAAAACTTATTGAAGTTCTGCTGCAATGCTGACACTGCTGTTCAATAGCAGCTCTACGTGGTGGGAATGGCCCAGGGAGTCACTGGGATGAAGGTGACACAAACACTTTGGTTCAAGGAGTTCGACAGAGGGTGGCCAAGGCACCGTCACAACTGTTCACATGTCTGGGATTCCCTGTGATGGAGTATGGCTGTGCTAGTCAGGGCTGCCTGGCCTCTTCAGGCTGATGAGGCATGGAAGCTGTTGGAGCAGTACCCAGGAGCTTTTCATAATTTTCATTCTCCCTCCTACAGATTATCTCCAGAGTCAAAGACAAGTAATGAAGTCACTGCCTTCCATCTATAGCTTAAAAAATGTGTAATGAGTGTTTCTCTCTTGGTCCTGCTGTTCTGTGCTTGACAAAACTCCTCCATAACCCATTGGATTAGCCAGACAGCTGGTTCTTTTTTTGTTCAAAAGGACACTCATGCTCCCACCCCTGACAGAATTTGGCTTCAAAGATATTCTGTTCATAGTTTTCTCAGCTTCATTTTCTTTGTGATATTATATGGGGAAAAAAGGAAAAGAATTTATCAGAAAAAAACCCTGTGCGAGGAAGGTGATTCACTGCTCAGTGTTTGAACCCTTCCTGATGTGGTAGATGCTGACAGTGGCAGACACAAATCTCAGCCCAGCAATTTAACCTGAGGTTGCCAGAGGGCTTTGTCCTCTGGTGGGTCTGTGCAGCTGAGAAAAGCTCACAGAGTCAGGGGGCCTGGAAGCACCAGTTCATCGTGCTTGCTTGCAGTGAAAAAGAAGGCAGGACCCCTCTCCTGCCTGTGCTTCTCCTTCTGGGTTCCTCTGTGAATGAAAATGGCCTCTAAGGAGTCATCTAAGAAGCTCTGCATGTATTCAGTCCTGGTTTTTTGTTGAAGGCATATATGTCAGGAGCCATAATGATGATACATGCACTGGAACTACAGTGCTTGCTGTGCTGGGTATACAAATATCATTTGATCCATTTCTGCATCAGGAATCTTATTCAGACTTAGATCTACCCTAGAAAGAAAATTGATAAGCCTGATACTTTAAATGTACTCGAAAGACTTTTTCCAGAGCATCAGAGAAAATAAAGATAATAAAATCAGTGACATTCCTAGGACATAACCAGACAGAATTAGCCTTTGACCAGACAGGTTAGTTGAATGGTGTGGAGTTAGCCTCCAGCCACAAGTCAACTAAACATAGATGCTTTTGTGCAATGTAGTTGTCTAAGATCCCATGACAACAAACTCTGATTCAAAGTTCAAAGACAATTGGCTGGTACTATTTGAGACATTTGAGACAACGAGATGGGACCTATAAGAGAATCACATCATTCTGTACGAGAAGCTGTTGTCTAGACAGGAAGGTCTAGAACTTCTGAAATACCTATGTTTTGGTGAGCTTGACTCAGACTGAATGTATATATCCCATTGTGCACCAACAGAGAATCAACAAACTTCAACCAACACTGAGGTGTGTTATGGTCACCTAATAACACCTTGATAGTTCCCAACAAAGTCTGTACTTGCTGTAAGACCAAGGTTCAGCCTCAGTATATAGTCCATTAAAATATACACACTGGAAGCCACAAATACCAGAGCAATCCCATCAGCTCGCTACTACTTTTCAAGGGCAACTACAGGATATCCAGGCTTAGGGAAGATACTGAGTTTGAAATGAGTAGCATATCACTTGGCTTTCTGAGAATGACAACAGAATATCAAGGATACATCAATGAGTCATTATTTTTATACGCATTTCTTTACCTTTTGGGATGTTCCAGTGTCCAGAAAAATGCATATATTTTCAGTTTCTGTCTCCTTCCTCCAATCAAAGAAATTATACAAACTTCATTCATAAAAATTTATCTCACATGATACATATATCTAAAATGGAGGTGTCGAAGGCAGTCACTAATATCTAACTATAGCCAATGAATATACACCTCCTTTATAACTTGTATCTGTTATGAAAGAAGTGGTCCTCTGGACATCCCTGTTTCTCTCTGTGCCCTATTAAAATACTCTACAATGATAGCATTGTATTGCTAGCTAACTTGCATAAATCTGAGGCAAAAGTCAAACCTATTCAAATTGCATTATAGGATGAAAAAAAAGGTTAAATCCTGGTCCCACTGAAAACAAGGATAACTGAGAGAACTGTGCTCTAACGTACAAAGCTGAGAGATCAAAACACAGCAGCAGCATTTTCTGCACCTAAATACAGGGCTGGGAACCTGCAAGCACTGGTTTTGACACTCATACTGCCTCCATCTGCTTCTTGGGTAAAATGATTATTTGATTTGACAAAAAAGTGCACTCCGAGTTTTTGTCCAGACTTGTAGCTCTCTGTGGATTAAATTAATTGTTTAAAGGTATTAAATTACATTTGGTTAAAATATTTAGCAATCACTGAAGTTCTTTAATGTCAGATTATCATAATGTAGTGATAAAATTCTGCAACATTTCCTTAAGTGTAGTGAGCAAATTGTTTTTCTCATCCTATTCAGCTTAGAATTCCTTACTGTCAGTTAAATAAAATCACAAGCTACACATAGTTACTGTAAGAAGTAGAATAGAAAATATAAAAACAAAACCAATTATAAGCCTACATAATATATTCATGAGGGGGCTTAGGAGGCTGATGGAAATTAATTTAACTGAATGAGAAGGGTACGTGGGAGTTCAAGAAGAAATTCTACTGAAAAACATTTTCAATTTTTAGTTTTATTTCTATGTGAAAAGAGTAGTGCAACAAGAGCAATTCTTAGTTTTAGGAACTCTTTTTTTCTCTTTGTCTCCTGCTGTGTTTATGATGTGCCAAATGCAATCTGTATTCCTGAAAACCTGTACATACATTCTGAAAATGAAATATAGTTAAAGGAACATTTTTACTTCCTGCAACTGAAAAACTGAGATGGTGTTTTTTAATGCAACTTCAGTATTTTAGAGGCACATAGAAATTATTTAGAAGAGCTTTACAGCTGTCAGCACTTTGCCGTGCCATCTACAGGATGCTGGTTAGGCTATAATTTCTTGCTAATTAACTGATCTAAAATAGAACCCTTTGTAACCAGTCCATCAGCAATCTATGAGGTTTGTGTTGCCCACCTCTTTTAATTTTGGCAAAGGCCTACAGTTTCTGATCTTGATGTCTTGTTTGATTTGCATTTCTGTTTTGATACTAACATTAATTGCACTGTCAAAACAGATTTTATCATTTATGTAACAAGGAGCTGCCTACAGACCTAAGTTTTCTCAATATGGAGATAACATCTTGCGCGCTGAGTGACTTGATTATAGTCATTCTTTTTATACTTTTCTTCTCCGGGGAGAATGTAGTGTGTACTTAGGCTCCAGCTTTTTCCAAATTTAGTGGTCACATTTCCAGTTAATTGTTAGTTTCCTGTACAAAATCAGATAGATGTACAGAACTTAAGCCTAAAAGGATCTATTCAGAATATTGAGACTAACCTGGTGCACACACAGATTTTTATTTAAAAATCTAAAAAAAACACAGCTCATCCAGTAATTTTGCCTTACCCCCATAAATTTTATTAAGGTTATGTGTCATACCAATAATTTCTATCTTTTTTTCACAAGTGCTATATAGATCTGTTTAGCAGAGAGATGACAAAAACAGATGCTGCTTTAAAAAAATAGGGATTTTATATGGAATTTGTTTGACAGCACTGTCTCAGTGATATGCTAATTTGAAAAACTCTTTTAAAAAGCTGTATATAAGAAGCACAACTCTTGTCTATGTCAATAATATAATGTTAATACAATGATCCAGATCCTGAGTTGGTATGAACTGGTCTAATTCCACTGACTTCAATAACAACGTCTTCAGTGGGATTAACAGCACGGTGTAGCCCAGTGCCTAAAATTGCAATTAATTTTAAAACTACAGAAATACAGAAGGTTTGATTTCATATCTGTCTGGAGCTAAAAAAGTACCTTGGGCCAAGCTAGTACTGGCTGCTATGTAGTAGCTTCAGCAGAAGGGATCAAGGACCAGGAAATTGTTTCGGTCCTTACTGCAGGTAAGGATATTCCATTCAAGTTTGCTTTTCCAGCCAGCTCACAGGGGATGTGGAGCAGGGGAGATGAACACTGGTAACAAAAGACAGGAGAGGTCATATCCCAGTGCATAGCAGTGTGTCACAGGGACAGAGCTTTTGGCTGGAGTTTATCTCACCCCTTTAGGCATTTCCTAGAACCATAGAATGCTTAAGGTTGGATAAGGCCACCAAGGTCATTGAACACCACCATGCCAACTAAATCATATCATTGACTGCCAGGCCCAGTTGATTCTTGAACACTTCCAAGGATGGTAACTCAAAATTAGATGTCCTGATTTGAGCTGATTGTCCTTGATTCTCTATGGTCGACAGAGAAAAGCATAGAATGATTCATTTCCTGGTAAAATAAGCATCTAGTATGGGCAAGAATTGCCCCCAGAATTGCTTCTTTTTCTCATAGTAATTCTGAAAGGGGTCAGACAACTAGCTTAGACCTGGGTGATTGGGGATTTTTTAGTGACTAATGTGAGGTGAGATAGATTCCCATGCATATTTCTCAAAAACTGTCTTGAAGTATGATGTAATTCACTGTTACTAAAAGACCCTCCTTAAAATACTGGCACAGGCTAATTGCAGCATTTTTTCCCCCCATGGACTATGTCAACATGAGACCACCAATTAAAAGCTGACTTTAGGGTGTAACAAATATGCATGTTTACTTAATCATAAGAGATGTAAAATGATCCAAAAGGAAGAAAGCTTACAAAGTAATAGATGCATACTACCCAGAAAATGCTTTGGCTTCTATAGTTTAAATAAAATGCAGCCCATCATATAAGCTGATAAAACTCATCTGGGTGTAAGCAATCTTTCCAGGAAAATATCTCATAAAAATATCACTGTGAGTATATCACTATTTCTTACTGTTTAATCTGGAAAAGAAGAAACAGAGTCTTTTCACAGATATCCAAGCTCAGGACTCTCTCTCTCTCTACTTAGAAACTCTCTAGTCCCCTTACTGACTAGGATTCATCATGGAGGATTGAATGTAAAAAGCGAAGATGCAGGAAGATAGGTTAATAACTAAAGTATCTCTCTGATTATGTTGGAGAGAAATTTATTCAAAATTTAATTACAAGAATTAGCTTAATTAAAACCAAAATTATCTCTTGAATTTCAAGCATAGTATGACATTGGTAAGTTTTAATGATGACTTTTGCAAGGTTTGAATATCCTTACAATTAAAAAAAACATCCACTCTCAATTACCTTATAAATGAAGAAACTCTTGAACATGGAAAGCCCTCAGAAATTACAGGACCTTTCAGTACCAGAGCAGCAAGCAAAGGTGTGGGCCTTTCCAGGGAGCAGCAAAGGAAAAGGCTGGAGAATCCTGGACTGTATGTGACATGTTTCCCTCTCCTGCCCTACACTCACATACAGCTGATGGTCCAATTTAAGCACCAAGTGGGTGTGTTAGAGAAGCACTCTGAAGGACTTGCATTTACATTCAGGTGCCTGTCTAGGGTCAAGTAATGGAGAAATCACTCTTTTTTTTCTGTGCGGCCTGAGCACATACTGCTCCAGCCTTGAAAAGAGAAAATATCACCAGTGTAGGTTTGGGGGCAGCCACTGAAGGCACACATCCAAAATGGCAGACTTGGTTCCAAACAGGCTGATGTACTTTAACCTTTCCCTCCTCATTCTAACAGATCCATTTTTCTTAATTAAATACCAGAGGCTACACATGTCAAAACTAAGCATTTCTGAATCTTATTGTTATGACTGACCTTTAAAGGTATTACTGATTCAAGAAGGAAACCCTTTACTAACATTTCAGAATTTGAGAAAAGCAGATTATTTTTTACAATTAAGCAGGCCTGTTTGACACTACAGTCTCTTCTTAATGATGTTTGGCATTGAAGACCAGTGTAAATGGAAGTTTTAAAAAGGCATATCTAAAAAGATGTGTCCCGACACTTTCTCTTTTAAATAGGGACTTTTACTCTTATTTTTGGCATCATGGCTTGGTAGAAAAATCATCAAAGAGTTAATTCTTTTTGTGACAAATAAACTCTTTTAGTGTCTGAGATTTTTTTTCTCGAAAGTCCCCTTTGATTTCTTAATGTTCTTTTAATGATCATCATTCTGTGTTTTGGGAAGTAACTGTTATGCATTCATATTTTTATTTTAAGATTAACTCAGAGGTTCTAATGACCATGATGGAGCAGAGTGAAGAGATTTCAGGGCATTTCAGGGACAGTCATGTTAGCTGGGACTTTCAAGGCCTTTGGCTAGAACACTATACACCATGGTCAAAAGACTATTCCAATAACTGAGTACTCTTTTGACACAGATTAGATTTGATCATGTCCTTTCATTATGAGAAGGCCTCTTTTTCCTCTTCTGAAATAATTTCAGGGTTTGTGTCTACCTTTCCTGTGCAAAGCAGAAGATTTAGTGCAGGCCTGGGCATCTGCATCATTTTTCTCTTGGTGCTGTGGTTCCTCAGAGGAGCCCTGTCTGCCTTCAGCAACATGCCCCCGGGAGCTCTGCCTCCAGGGCAGCTCCAAGCTCCCTGCAGAGTAATTATCCTCCTTCTGAATAAACCTCCTTACAAAATAGAAAATGCAGTTTACTCCTGCCGTGTGTCATAAGGGACAACCATTTCCTTTAATTGATGGTGCTTACATGTAAATTCATCATCCAGCTAACTTCGAGATCTCAGCCTAAACAATGTTATTTTGACTAAGTGCTTAGTGGTTATATTGATTTGTAAAAACCCTTCAGGTGATTCTATCTTGCAAATGGACCAAAAGTGGTGATTTATTAAAAGGCTGCCTTTTGAAAGGTATTCTGAATGTCACCGACGGCCACTGCTATTTCATCAAATACATCATGTCTCTCCTTCTGCCTGATGTCTGTGAAGGTCTATGGCTAACCCAAAGTTTTATCTAAATTGAATTATTTCAGTCATTTTATTTCTAGTAAAAACTTTGTTGGCACTGAAATGTGAACAGAGTAACTGACTTAAATTCTGTGACTGTAGCAACAGTAACCTTTAGCAAGTTTAGACAAATGCAGTGTAGATTGAGAGGGATATTCTGCTTCCAGCTCTAACAGTTAAATTTTATAATATCCTATTGTTTATGAATTATCAAGAAATCTTCCTTTGCTTTCTACTGTATGTGTCCGAATGACCAAATGGCCGGTTCTCCAGTGCTGGGATTGTCTCCCTGGCTACTCTGCAGTATTCCCATAGTGCCTGCTAGTCTGGTTGCGACTGGTGCCTCCTGGCTGGCATCACACAGCACATGAAATTAATGTGATTTACAGAACAGGTAATTTGTAGCCTCCTCTGTTCCAAATTCAGCACTGATAGGCAATCTTGTGTATGTGAGGGTCTGGCAGTTAAAAGATCAATCCTTACAAAATCAGTTTGATGTTTTACACTTTTTCCTGACTGGGTGAAAAATTAATGCATGTTATGCTGCATTGCTACCTGCTTATTTTTCCTGAACAATTTATACCTGTTTTACATCATTGTTTAATCTGGTCCATTATGAAGTATCACAGAACCATTTTGTTTTCTCTCAATTTCCCTAAAAATGTCCTTCTTTAAACAAAAATCCAGGAGAGCCAATTACACATGAAGTGAGGCAAGTACCCGAGTATTTAATACTTTGATTCAAATGGAAGTCTGAAATACCCATATGTTTTAGAATTAAAACAGTTTTTTACCATTTTTATAATTTTTCATTGATTATTATAAGCTCATAAGATGGAGATAGAATGTCTGTTATGAACTTTTAAAAGTTATTTTTCCCACTTTATTAAAATAGGCAAAAAATAAATTTGACCTTCTGTATCAAGATAGCCTTTGAATGCAACTGGAAAGAAAATTTTATTTTTCTAGTTTATTCATGAAAAAGATATATTTACCTCTTGTGCCATCTACTTTCTTTTTCTTTGCATTTCAGAGCAGCTATATATTTTACAAACTGAGTAACAGCATGGCAGAGGGCTGTTGCTTTTCCTTTGCTTGAGCCTCATTGCTCAGGAGCAGGACTGGTGAGAGAAATATCAGGAGTGTTCAGGATATGCACACTAAAACCACTAAAAATCTAAAGAAATCAGAAAAGTAAAGAAAACAGAAATCTTTGGTCAGCTTCTGTGAGCACCAGAAGCAACAGGAGGCTATCCAGGATTGATGTTTTATATGTCCAAACACAGAGCAGGTCTCTGCATTTGCTCAAGTCCACAATGAAAATCAGTCTGAAGCCATCCTGCGGCAGCTCTGCCTCCTGGTGCTGTGCTCTTGCACAGCCCTGCCTCGTGCCGGCTCTCATCCCCTGCTGTTGTGCTGCCTCTGACTCCCAGGTTGTCCTCACAGAAGACAAGGATGCTCCATCCTGGTCTTCTCGTTCCCAGTTCAGCTTGCTTCACCAGTGCCCTGTGGAGTGATGGGGCACTGTCCTCAGCCAGTGCTCAGCACCTCAGGGCTGCATTGCCCAGCACCAGCCCTCTCTGCAGGGATGGCAAAATCCTCCACAGCTCTGGAGTTTGCAGAATGATGGACCAAAAAAAGGGGAAAACACAAAGCAGTGCTGAGGCAGTTTTATATACTTGCTTTGAACTAATATCTACCAAGGCAAATATAATTTGCAAAGTAGAGAATGATGCAAGGCTGACAGGAGCTCCTGTCCCTCAGCATAAGGGGATGATAACTAGAAAGAAAGTTCATTTTATATTAGGAGAAGGAAATGTTTCTTCTCACATATAATGTGTTGTATGTATGACTGCCAGGGCCAAGAATTGGCCTGATAGAAAAACATGTTGATAACAGGAATATTCAGAGATGTCATTATTAATGGAAACAATTTGCAAGTGACATAAAATTTCATGCTTCAGACCTTAAGGCAATACTTATTTATTGGAGATCTAAACCCAAGCATGAATAGTAAACTATGGACTACTGAATTACTTTCTCTTTTAACAAGCCCCTAATCTATTATGTAGTCATCTCTTAAGTCAGCAACACATACCAAGTTATCCCATTTACTTCACTAGAACCACTTGAGCGATTAAAGCAAATAGAATTTGGTAGTAAGTTCTGACTCACAAATGCATGTCTCTTTCCTCTTGCCTGATTTTGTTAGTCTCCAATTAGTCCCAGATTTCTGTGTTTCTGAAACTTGTTCCAGATGTGAACTCATTAACTGTGTAGAGATGGATTTTTTTAATTCCCTGCTCAATTTTTTCTCTATGTGACTGTATAGGAATTAATTGAATTTCTTCCTGCCATATTTTACTGTAAATATGTAGTCAGTTTCTCACAAATTTCCAGTCTTTCTCGTGCTTTTTCTACTTGTTGAACATCTGTGGGAATTTAAATTCCTGTTTAGTGTTCACGATCAAATGCTTTCTAGAATACCACACTCTAAGACTTAGTGGCTTTAAAACATGTCACTCCACTGAATCAGAAATTTCTAGAATAAAATATTCCATCCTAGGGGGAAAAAAGGCAAATGATCATTTTGGTTTTGCCACAAGGAGAATTTTTCCTTTTTAGAAATGTAAATGAAGATTAAGTTAGCTATGAAGGGTTGCAACAGAAGTTTAACATTTATATTCATTAGACAGAGAAGTGATCTGCTGCTCAAGTAGTAGGGATATACCTGCTTGTGATGTTTCATTATCACATTTACCATATGTTTCATTATTCTCTGCTATTCTTTTGCATGAAGACAGACGGTAAAAAGAGTAAAGTAGCTGTAACAGTGATAACCTGTCTTACATTACAGGTAAAATTGGCTTCTGTGCTGGATATTTTTCACCCTGTTTCACCCCATTGTCTCTATTTCTAATGTTTCCCAGCATTTTGATCACTTGCATCTACATCTGCAGGGGGAAGGTGGGGGAGCAGCATTATGGCAACTCTCTTAGTGGAAGCATTCCTTAGAGCCTCTGCTTGAGCTCATTTGACACTATCTTAAAGTCCCAGCTTTACAGCCTCTCCCTTCTTCCATGAACTTTCTGTACTCCCTAAAGCATCTGAAAAATATTCCATTTTTCTTTCTTCTTAACTGCTGGTTACAAAACTGAAAGGAGATAAGATCGGTGATAGGACCAAAAAATGGCATTTCAGAAAAAGCAGTGTCTCACATTCTGAAGAGCATGTTTCACATGTTTTACGTGTTTCACTCTGTTAGAGCAATTTAGCTCAGAGCAGGACTCTAAATCCCTACCAGAATTAAGCGGCATCAGTACAAATTTAAAATGTTGTTTAAATTAAGTTTTTCACTTCCTAGCTCTGTGTTGCTCTCTTTTATGTATGATAACCCTTTTCTTTATGATGACCAAGAGTAAACACTTAGGAGCAGCTTTCTCTAGACCCTCTGTTCACATAGGCTAGCATGGTGATACAGGCTCAGCAGTCCCAGATGCTAATGGATTCCTAAGCTGGTCTCCTCACTCCAAAAAGCTGCAACATAGCTTTATATCAAAAAGCACAACTGGAGAGGCTGACTTCATCTCTCACCAGCCCATACTGGTGTAATGGGAAGAGGAACTCTTGTAGAATCCTTCTCAGACTCAAGTAACCCCAATTCCATGGTTACCTGAGTCACTGTTGTCAATCCATGCAATGACATCAGAAAAAGGCAAACTTACTCCTGTAATTAGACAAGAAGTGAATTGGACTTGGTTTCCCCATACTGGAATACAGAAAGACATATCACAATGTACTTCTTTTATCAGTTGCTAGTTTTGTGAATTATGATTATATGTTCTTTGGGGAAAATACTCTTCCATAAAAGAAATACTCTTACTAGTACCAAAAAAGTATAGCGGGCTTAGACAACTGGAAAATTCAGCTGTGTGATATTAATGACTAAATATTAATCTCTATTAAATTCTTAAAATTTTGTAAGAAAGCAGTATTGGCACAGTTCTGCATGTGTAGAGCCTTCCTGGATGTTTTATTGAGCCTTATGCTGCAAGACAGAATCTATGTTAAACCAGCCTCAGAACTGCTCTGCTCATCAAAGTCTTAATAGCTTTGCATATATTATAACATTTTTTACATGCATTGAATTTCCTTTTATTAACTGCATTGTGGGTATTTAAAAAAATATATGCTTCTTACACAAGTAAGTAGCCAACCTTGTCTAATTCCAACCAGTGCGCCTGGAAGGATTTTCAAAGGTTAAAGTGTGGCATACCATAAAGTCACTGAATAGTATTTTGTTCCAGTATATTGATGCTACTTTCTTGGTATGCTGTATCCTTACAGAGCTCACAGTTCAGATAACAAAAACAGCAAAAAACCCTTCCTTTATTTCTCTTATGAGCTTTAACCCATGTGGGGACAATCTCAGAATCCCCAGTGTGTACCTACCCAGCACAAGTCTTAACACAGATATCCTCACTAACTCTCTTTCATCTTCACCATAACTTGGGACTCCCACTTCTACTCCTTCATTCCTTATTGAAATAACATGTTTCTATGGACACCCATCTGACTCTGAGACACACATTCAGCTGATAGATTCATGAAGAGCTCTGTGTTGCACCATCATAATTTTTAAGTAGCAGAATCTTAAGGTGATTACTGTTTTCAAGTTTCTGTCAGATTAATCTTGATTTCTCTCTTTTTTTTTCTTTTTTATTGCTTTTCTCTTTTTCTTTTTTTTTTCTTTTAATCCCTTCCACAGCTGTAACTTATACAAGTTACAAAAAAACACCACCACCAGTACCCCCTCGTACCACTTCCAAGCCACTGATCTCAGTGACGGCACAGAGCAGCACAGAATCCACCCAGGATGCATATCACGACAGCCGGACTCAGCGGATATCCCCATGGCCACAGGACGGGAGAGGGATGTACAACTCCACCGACAGCTTGGACAGTAACAAGGCCATGAACCTCGCCCTGGAGACGGCGGCTGCCCAGCGCCACGCGGCCGAGAGCCAGAGCACCTCCATACGGACCAGTGACAAGGCCATTCTAGTGACTAAGGCAGAGGAGTTTCTCAAGAGTCGCCGTTCCTCTATAGGGATCCAGGTAGTCTATCATTAACATCTGTCTGTGATGAATTGCTTGTCTTCTTTCTGTAAATAGCATAGAATGAGTCATTCAGCTTCACTTGCTCTAATAATCTAACAAACAACCCCTGGCTGCTTAGCGTTAATTGTAATTCACATCATGGCTGTGCAGCAAAGTCTTCGGCTAATGCACTGTACCTGGGAGAAAATGAATGAATAAATCTCTAGGGAGGTTACCTGTCATTAACACTTGATATGAAAATTATACTGCAGAGCTACAGGTGAACAGCATGTTCATCTCTTTCCCTCCATGAATTCACAGTCCTTTTTATAGAATTTCACCAGCTTTAAAATGCTTCACAGTATTTTTTCCATTATCTTTCTCTTTTGACCTTGGAAAATGTCTAATGCCACTTGATCTTCAATTATTCTACCTAAAAAGAGTCCCTTGCCCTTAGTTTTAGTTGTGCTGGGAAGAAGTTACCAAAAATGAGGAAGAAATATGCTGGTATAGACACAGTATAATCAGAGATGGCAAGCAATCAAATAACATTAATAAACACGGTCTTTGAGCATTCTTCCATTTGTCCATCAAAACCTACAATATTTATTTCACCTGACAAAAAGTGAGTCAGACTGTGGAAAGCTCAGTCAAGTTCTGATGTTTCAGGCAAATGAAATTAGACAATTCCAAATGCAAATTTTGATTGCTGTTCCTTCTTCTAAATGGAAAGTACTAGATAGCTAAAAATGGTCATTTGTTTAAACCTCTAGGAAAGATGTTTCAGGCAAATGAAATTAGACAATTCCAAATGCAAATTTTGATTGCTGTTCCTTCTTCTAAATGGAAAGTACTAGATAGCTAAAAATGGTCATTTGTTTAAACCTCTAGGAAATACCAAGTAGTAGTAAAAATCACAAAGCTGAACTTGCAAAGAATGTGTGAAGTCCTTTGAGGCAGCAGTAGAGGAAAATTTAGGCTTCTGTTCTGTTGAATATTCCGTTTAACATCACTAGGTTCACTTCTGTGCTTACTTTTGCTAGATCAGCTATAGAGGAAATGACATTTATTTTGACATAGTTAAAGGTATTGTGGAGACAGCAACATAGATCTTGAGAAGGTAATTGTCCATATAAAAAAGCCCAGTGAGTGACTGTATAGTATATATACAAGAATATAAATACAATATACAAGAATATAAAAGACAGCATATTATTTTCTTTAAAAAGTAGTAATTCCATTTCCATTAATTTTATAATATAGTCTGAGAAAAGTGTTTGGGTTAAGCATGTCACAGATACTGACTGAACTTCACAGGTTAACATTTTAGTGTGCTGCAATTTTGCTGTTCAATAATGTATTAGACTAATGGGAAGGAATCAGCTTTGCCAGAAAGTTTTGCCAGAAATGTTTGTCCATTTCTCAACATGAAAGTATTTGCTTCTGATTCTTCAGATGCAGAAGAGTAGAATTTGATTTAACAACAATGGTACAATATTCAGATGGCTACTTTTCAAATATTTTACAATATAATTAGTGTATCCTAAATTGTTCAGAGAAGGGGCTTGGCAGATAACACTGAAAAGCTCAAAGGAGCAGCAAAGTAATCTTGGGTACCTTTTAGCCCCTAACCTGAGACTTACTCTTCAGAAAGGAATAGTATCTAGTGTTGTTCTTATCTCTCCTTCACAGCAACTGTGCACAGTGGTATTTATCAATGATGGTGTCTTGAGTCAACCAGTACTGATATTCCAGTAATTAATTCTGGAACTTTGATTATATTGCTTGATCCTGTTTTTTACTGCAGGTGATGACCAGTACTTTTCACTGGGCCCTGACCCTTCTTTATAGGTGCTGTGTTTAATAATATGTGCTTATAATCCACAAAAACACCTGTGCAATGATTTCCATGGAGGCAGCGGATCTTCCATAGCAACTGTCATGACACTGGGCCTGTAACACTGGTCCTCAGTTGCACACATGGAAAAAGGCAAATATTGTTTGCAACAGCAGGTCTTACAAGGATGAGCTGTTTGTTATCTTTCAAGAAATACAAACTGCTTGGTTGTACCATTTTGAATTAGATAAGGTTAAATTTTCAACAGTATCGTGAGAGCACATTTTAGTTGTTTGGGATTTTTTCAGTAGTAAGTTTCAAACTTCATATTAGTGCAAAAAATACATTTCTGCAGTATTTTTATATAGGAAATGCATTTTGTTGTATTACTATTGCCAGATTTGTATAGAATAAAAACACAGGGTAGAATGTATTATTGCTAACTGCTCAAATAGTTATTTGTCCACTTAAGATACAGTTGAAGTATTTAATTTCTTTAAGACTTCTGTGTCAAAGTACCTTGGAAAAGAATGTTTTTTATTTGCATATTTCCTTGATTGACTAAATGACTTGTTTTCTCATTAGCATGCCATGCCAGAGTAATGCATTGAATTTGCATTTATTTGCATTAGTTAATTTGCTATCAGGATGGTTAATGTGTTCATTTTTTAATGGTCCTGTCCTTTAACACATTGATGGGAGAATGCTTGCCAGGGGAGCAGAGGTACAAAGGCACAGAGTGACCAGCAATGCCACTACAAGTGGAAATACTATGGACCCACTCCAGGGCTTCCATGTCTTTGATACACATGATTTGTGTAGTGTACATGTATTGAATGGAAGTCCTTTCAAAACATCCTGGCATACCAGGCCTGTGCCAATAGGATTGGTATTCACATGCACAGAGAGCCCAAGCTCCTAGGGAAGCTCTGGACTTACTACGAGGATCAGTAGCACCTGTCTGCAGGGACAGAGAACAGCACAGGTACACTAACCCATCTCACAGTATGTCAGTCCTACCCCAGATGAGAATTTTGAACGAAAAAAATAAAAGCTTCGGAAACAAAGCTTTTCCAGAAAATAGTTGTGGGCTTTTGTGGGTTTTTGGTTAATTTTTTGGGGTTTGATTTGTTTGTTTGTTTCTGGGTTGGGTTTTTGGGGGGTTTTTTGGGGGGGGGGGGTGTTTGTTTTGGTTTGGTTTTTTCCACTGACATATCTAAATCAAGACGAATATTGTCAGACATGTCAGTAGGCATCAGGAAAAAAATGTTGGTTTCTAAATTCAAACGAATTGCAGCATACTGATTTTGGATTAAAAATTTAGTCAGCAATTGTAAGAATATATATGTATACAAAAAGAATAAAACTCTTGTAATATTAGTAGCTATAAACTTAATATCTGTCTTCTAACATGACAGCAAAGGTCTAATCAAAGCATTTGAATTAAAATGGAGAGTAGAGACTGTCAGGAGTAGAATAACTGCTAAATCAAAACAAGGTTGTTGCTAAGATATTTTCTGGGATCTTCCTCGCTCTTTTGCACACCCTAGGTAATGATTAACATTAAAAATCTGCTCTAGTTATAAACCATTTCATATTGAAAGCATTTGGAATGTGAAATATATGAGAAAACATGTCAATAAGTTGCTCCTTATTTATTTCAAGTACTTCAAAACATACAGCCCTTTGTTTCTTCTGTATTTAAAATACATCAAGGCTTCTTAAAATGATCAGAAACCCCAGAAACAAATGAGATGGAAACAAATGTTCTAAGTGTGAAAGCTGATTCATGATGGTATTTTTGGAGACAAGTACTAATTGTAGCATAGGGAATGGACTCTGTCATCTTCATTTATCATCAGTAGATCACGCTTCAAAATACCTAGTGGGCTTTTTAAAATCTCCAGAATCTACATCAAACAAATCCTTCTTGTAAATCAAAGGCTGTATCCAGGAGGATTAGTGCAATAACTCATCTGCCTAATTTTTTGTGTCAAAAGGGGATCTTCTGCATTATATAGACATATTTAGTGAAATTATTCACATCACATGGTTAAAATTTTGTACAAGGTATTCTGCAGTCTCAAACTGGAGTTCCCCTTTAACACAAAGCATTTTGTACTCACATGGCAGATGTACTCAGATGAGCACCTACATTTTCTTTGTGCTGTTTAGGTTATTCTTGTCAGTGCTCTACTTCAGTGTATACATATACAGTGTATACATAATCAAAAGAAATATTTACATTGATTACACTGGTCTTTGGATCATAAATGATCCAAAGTTTTAGAAGTAAGTTTTGTTTATTGTCCTCCTAAAATGACTGCCAGACAGTGCGTTTGTGAGAGAAGTGCAAGAAGTCCTTTGCCTAGAGAAGTCAGTGAATATTTGTTGGTTCTGAGCAATTTGTCACTTAGCATTAAATGCACCAAAAAAGTCATGAGCAACCTCTGCTGTGGGCATTATTTTCTTGCTACAATCTCAAGTTAGCTTGACATGAATTCTATTTATAAACTCTGGTTTGTATTTTTAGTAAAAAATTCTTTCTTAAAAGACCAGAGGAAGTTTTCAAGCTGTTGTATGATATCCTTTTGGTAATTAGCACTTACTGTGCCATGTATTTGAGTAGTCCAGATGTTCAGCTGGGAAGTAGTGGAGTGGCAAAATGGAGCTCTGTGGTGAGACACAAAAAATCTCACAAGCATGAAAGTGTAGGGTTTTTTTACTGGGTTTCTAAAAATTATTTTGGAAGACTATATGTTTTTTGGCTGATTAAAGTATTCCATTAGTTAAGGAAAACAGTAGCAGTTAGTACTGTAGTTTTATTTGAAGTATTTTTCCTGCTTTGAAGTCCCTGCATACAAATAAAGTCTCCCTGTACCTAAGAACGGTTATCTGAATTCACAATTACATGTACTTGATCTAGTGTCAAATGCAGTGTTTTCTACCCTTTTAAAGTCTTGTTATCACTGAGAAGCCTATGCAAGAGGGGAAAGGTGAATTATTTCCCTTCCTGTACATCATCAGAGAGATTGTTTATTAAATTCTAATTATAGAATAAATTGGTTACAGCAGTGAAAACCCATTGAGGGCAGTGAAGTCACATGGGGAGAGATAATGTGGCCTGAAGGACTCTTACTTCTAATGTTTATGAGAGAGAAGTGAATGTCAACAGGTTAAAATCTGTTTTCTTATGCATTGAATATATTAACTTCAAGTCTACCTTAGAGGCAGTATATATAGAAGCTTAGACTGGAATTTTTAAGACACTGCCATGTTATGTTGCAGTGCTCATGTCTAAGAGCAGAATAATGCTTTAATACAGGAATAAAGGTTGTTTTCAAGTAGTTAAAATTATCAGCTAAAAAAGCATAGTAAATACTTTGAAGGAATAATTTAGTTCATGCATCCATTTCCAGAATGAGTGCCTATAAACATACTAAGATTGGTTATAAAAGCAAGTCATTTGCACTTATTTATAATGATTTGCATTTATTCAAGTAATTTTGTGTTCTTATAATTTACCTGTGGATCCTCTATTGCCAAGTCAGTGACAGTATCTGATACTTAGTTTCCAAATTTTGAGTTGTATGGGTCAGCAGTGACTGATCTCTGAGGATTAATAGTATTGTCTGCTCCTTGTATTGGCAGCAAGGAATCTGAAGAGGAGGCTTATGTCTTTGTGAAAAGTGAGACAGAATCATAGAATCACGGAATGTCCTGAGTTGGAAGGGACACACAAGGATCATTGATAAAATAGAAATAATCTCAAAATGCTCCATTACATTTACTATTAATATTATAAGCCTAGTGGACATAAGCACATAAGACAATATTTTTCACGGCATAAAATGCCATGAACCATAAAATTTCATGGCATAAAATGCCATATAAGAAACTTTTAGCTCCTTTTTTGCAATGAGAGAGGAAGATGATGTGCTGTATTAGATCTGCTCCTGTCTTCCACCTTTGGTCATGACTAGCTATTTTTTTCTTTCCTTTTTCATGTGAGACTCTGTCATAAACACAGAGATATAATTTTTCACATTATTTTGCTTTACTGAGGTTGTAGGCCAATTTGCAAATATTAAGGCTTTTATAACCCATGCGAGTATTAAAACAATAATGAATCAAGGAGAATAACAGATAGCTAAATAACTAAGTAACAGATTTAGTAAGATTTATTTGAGTTTCAAGAGTCACACAATCAAACCAAATATATTACATTTTATTCTCTGCTCATTTGAGTTTAGCCTGGCCAATCTGATTAAAGAATTTCCTGCTGTTTTCTAGCAGGAGTCTTTATAATAACTGTCATACAGCAATCTAATTTATTTGTTCATTTTTTTCTCTATGAGTGGAAATTATGGTCTTATTTTCCACTTTTACTTATGTTGGAGTTTGCCTCCATTTTCCATTTTGTTGGTTGTTACAATATTTGCAATCCTAGATTGTGCCTGTGCGCACACACACATACACAAAATTGGCATTTTCCTGCTGTTATTAGGCACAGTGAGAAAATGAAAGCATTAAAATATCAAAGCAATCATCAGGTTGTTTAGTTAGTGTCAGTCTTGGCAAGCTGGAGGGAAGGATAATTTGGCAAGAGTTTATATTTAGAGGTAAGTAATATCATTTTTATTTTGATACCTGGATCATCACTTTTCTGATAATTCCATTTTGAATAAAATTTTAGAGCATATTATTTCATTTGTGCCTGTGAAGTCTAGATGTCAATTACATATTGGGTAAATTAATCAGGATTATACCTCTAGGTGAAATGCCAGTAAGAAAACACTTGAAAACAGATAGATGAAAAAGACTTTTTCTCAGTGTTGCATTAATGGAAAGACACCAGCCCATCCCAAATATAAAAGGTAAATCTGCCTCCACGCATCAACAACATAGTTCCAGAGAAGACCTGCTATTTCTTACTAAACCAAACAACTTGGCTGGCAAAAACAGATAGGCTTTTGATATGCAATACAGAAGAAGAGTGTGTGTTGCAAGTCTGCCTGCTTTGTTCCAACAAAAATTGATGGACAAATTGATGTTCCCTGTAGGGACCTTTTCTTGTTTATATCTTTGGACCATCATGTTTCCAACAGCACTGTGTCTGAGCTGCTGAGACTTTGTGGAAAACAAAAGTCTTTTCTCTGTCCATTGGCCATTGCTCACCTCCAGAGTGCTACTAGCCATATATTACCCCCATGAGTATGATACTGTTGACCCTCCTTAGCCTATTTCTGCATTCAGAAATCTGGCCTCCACCTCATCCCCCAGGAGTCACTCACTAGGTACCAGGGAGTACAGTATGTAGGAATGGTTATCCTAAGGATTTCACTCTATGAAGAAGTGCAGTGCTTTAGAAGGGGGCTGAGGTAAAGACTTGACATGTGGAGATGTCATCTTGGCTTCATCTCTCTGGCTTTGGCTCAGGTCTGAACTGGCACACAGTGTCCTGTCCTTCCAGACTGAGCCATGTGAGTGAGCAGAAGGCCCTGATAAACCCTGTGTTCCCATCTGCTCAACTTCTTCAGCCTGGCCACCTACAAACCTCTTTTCCCTTGTCAAATCATAAGGCTTGTAATCCCGTGGAGCCTGTACCTACATCACTGACACCATCATCTGGAGTTGCAGTTCAGTCAAACAAGTTCAAGGATCTTGATCAACAATCCTACAAGTGGAAGTAATAAGAAATTACATTGGTCCTTTCCTTTGGACGCAATCCAATAGAATGATAAAATACAATACAATTATAGAATGGTTTGGGTTGGAAGGGACTTTAAAGACCATTTAGTTCCAACCCCCTGCCATGGGCAGGGACACCTTTCACTAGAGCAGGTGGCTCAGAACCCCATCCAATTTGGCCTCAAACACACTTCCAGGGATGAGGCATCCACAACTTATCTGGGCAATCTGTTCCTAAATTGTATGTTTCTACTCAGACTGATTTGTTGCTTTGGGGATGAACCCCAGTATCATAGCTCTTAAAAACAGCTTAGATTTCGTGATCACTCCAGTTGCTATGGATTTCAAACAATTTCCTCCAGAAAATGCTTCCCCACCTCGGACGTCATCTTCCTGCTAGCACTCATACAAGTGCACGCAAGAGCCACAGTGTAAGTGTCTTGTGTTATCTGCTCTTATTCACTACAGAATCACAGACTGGGTCAGGTTGGAAGGGGCCACACTGGGTGCAAGCAGGGTCATCCTAGAGCACATGGCACAGGATTTCATCCAAGTAGTTCTTGAGTATCTTCAGTGAAGAAGACTCCACAACCTCTCTGGGCAATCTGGTCCCGTGCTTGATCACTCACACAAGTAAAGGAATTCTTGTATTCAGTTTCTGCCTGTTGCTTCTTGTCCCATTGCTTGGCACCACTGAGAAGAGCCTGGCTCCATCCTCTTGACACCCTCCCTTCACATACTTGTAGACATTTATAAGATCCCCTCTCAGTCATCTCCTCTCCCTCTGAGAATAAGTTGACTTCACTCTCCAAAACATGTCCACGCAGATTTGATTGAGTGCTCCTTGCAGTAGTCAAAGCTGCACGTGTAACTTTCCTCTCTGCTCCTGCTCAACACAAGTATATCATTCTTGGCCCAGTTAATTCGTGAAATTTATGTGTTTTATATGCAGCTTTCCTCAAATCACTGAAAGGGCTAGGTGAGTGCCTAGTCCCTCACTTAGACTAGAACTTGTTATTTAAGGCTGTTTTAGACTCTTCTGTGCTATAAATTAGGCTGTCCTTCCTGATAGATATCTCTTGTGCTAAAATCTGGACCTTATGGCTGTTCTGCTTAGAGCAATGTTCTTTCAGAGGATGAGTCCCAGGCAGCTGAGGCTTCTCACTCATATTGCAGCCAAGACCCACCTTAACTAGGAAACCAATTTGCCTGTCATTTTGGTCGATTCTCTGGCTTTTTTTCCTCCAAGCTCCTACCTCTGTAGCTGAAGCATTTTTTTACTGCCAACGTCAAGAGGATGACACCATATTCTGGAGACTGTTCCAAGTCTGATATTTTAGTTCTTTCAATGCACTGCCCATCCAAGTGAATATAGCCAGCTTCCATGCTGCTGCCAAGGTGGAAACAGATGGCAGCATGCACTGTTCCCTAGACGTTATGTAGAATAAATAGAGTTGTTGGGAAATGTGTCTTTCCTGGACAGTTGTCACACTGACAGACAGAGATTTTAGCACACCTGTGCCTGATGCTACGTTGTACAGTTCAAGCATGCCATTAACATTTACTAAAGGATTCCTGCACTAGCTGTTTTCATGAACATCTCCAAGACTCACACACAGGTAAATATGAAAATGTACTAATTGTTGGCTGAAATTCCCTTCCATGTGAATGTACACTGAGCTATGGCTTAAAGACAGAAAAAGCAGTTACCAGCAACCGGCTTCTTCAGGAAGTATAGTCCACGTATACGCTCACTTCCCACCCTCCTTCCACATTATCTCTGCATCCTTTCAGAAACCTGGTGGAGTAGGGACTGTGCAGCTAAGACATAGCTGCAAAGACCTTCAGGCATTTTCCAGAGGTGCCTGTGACTGCTGCTAGGGTAAAAGTTTTCTTGTCTTCATTGTCGGATATATTTCTTGAATTCACACATGGAGTGTGCATATTGAAAAACTGGTTGCTAATATTATTTTTTTAATATAAGAGTGAAAATATCATTCAGAAGGAAAAGATTCTCTTTTTCATTTTTTCCTGCCTCCCCCTTGATTCAGTATAATATGCATGCTGCAGCACTCGCTCAGTCTGTGTCAAAGACTTGGGGGCGGTGTGGTGGTGGGGAGTGTTATATAAAATCCCACAGAAACTTGCAAAAGCAAGTCTCAGTCAGGAAGGAAACTCTACTGTGAATATATTTCGGTAAGTGTATTCAGATGGGAATACTAAAAAAAGTGCATAAATTGCCTGCTTGATATAGCATTTTCAGGACTATGTTATTAAAAAAGGTGAGATAGGGCATTCTGCTGTATCCCTCACATCATTTAATGGTTTTATATTTGTCAACACTGTTGTCGATAAAATTTCACTGCACCATTTCTTTTTATCACTTGCAAGCTTATGGGGCTACTTGAGATTTTATTTTATTTTGTAAATCAAGGACTATAATGAGACTGGTTTATAATAATATAAAAAGGGGTTACCCTGTGGATTCCTTATTCTAAGAACAGCTCTTCCAGACCAAGCTTACTCACTGCTTCCACCAAATTGAGTAATTGCTTCTGCTTAGGTTTGAAATAGGGAATTACATAGCAGAAGTACTTGTGCAAAACACAGCACCAAAACAATGATACCATGCTGAATACCTATTGCATTTACTTTACCATGCTAGGTGTTTCTTAGCAGTAAGAGATGAAATATATAATTAATTTTGAATGAGTGTGTGTAGAAATAGTGTTGAGTTGTCAATGCTCACTCTGCAGATGTGTCTTTTGTGTTGAACTAGGTGGAAACAGCAACTGATTCAGATACTGAAAGCAGAGGCCTACGGGAATATCACTCTGTTGGAATACAAGTGGAAGATGAAAAACGGTAATTCAATTAATACAAAAATTTGTAGTCTTTCATAAGACAGCACACATTTGTAAATAGAGTTATAACAAACACCTGGCAAGTGCTGCCCCTAAATAATTCACAAAGCCAAATTTCTTATATACATGCTTGTCTTTTGGTAAAACTTGTGGAGATTGCTTAGCAGTTGCTTCACATTTACCTCACTTTCCAGTTTTTTATTGGAGAGGAGGAAATTAAAGTATTAAATTGAAGTAGTGATTTAATATAATTTCATTATTGGCAGAACAAATACAAAGAGGTCTGTACTGGAACAGTCTTCCTTTGATAGGACTCCACATACTGATCCAGGCTTTCCCAGTCCACACAAGGAGATATAATTCTTAGTATGTAACCCATAGTAGCTTTATTCTAAACTAGAATCATCTTCTACACTTGTTCAGCCCTTCTCTAGTTTCGTGAAGCTGCTGGCCCATGTACTAACCCACAGGTTATCCCTGGCAGGCACTGCTTGTCAAGTACTGGACTGGGATCATTATCTCATTTCACGGCAGCTGTCAGACAGTACCTGGCTGCTAATTGCCTTTTGCCATCCTTGACTAGAAGTAATTTGACACAATAGGCTTCGATGTGAAAAGATTTCACAAATAATCTTTGCTTTTCTATCTAAATTTTTAACACAAAGCTTTTCTAAAATGTCATTATTCAATGTCACAGTAGAAAATCAACTTTAATGGGCACCCTATAAGACAAAAAAAAAACCCGACTCACAGTCTTAAACCTGCTGATACTATTTTTCTTTTATTAGAGGATTCTCAAAAATCCTAACTGAGCAGATTTTCAGATTTTTCTACTTACAATTCTTAACATTTGAAATTTATTTATATATGTACTTTCTATCAGACTTCTATCAGGAACTACTAGTTCTGCTAGTTATTTCCAGTTCACTTAGTAATGATACATGTTATTTTTTAGAATGAGAATAAATCAATATTAGCTTCCAGAGATAATTTAAATTATTTCCTTTAGCACCCTTGCTTAGATCAATGATTCCACTGTGCATGTTGTTTTTCCTCTCTTTTTCTACTCACTGTCTTATTTTAGTGAGATATTCAAAAACAACAAATGTTTAACATAAAGTCCAATGAGAAGAATAGAATCCACTCACTGAAACATTATTCTGTGCCTCTGTACTCTCACAGATGTTATTTATATGTCTTAATCTCTTTTCTTTCTTCCCTCTTCACGAAGGCATGGACGATTCAAGCGCTCAAACAGTGTAACAGCAGCTGTCCAGGCTGACCTGGAACTGGAGGGTTTTCCAGGACACATCACCATGGAGGATAAGGGACTTCAATTTGGTTCATCATTCCAGCAGCACTCAGAGCCCAGCACACCCACCCAATACAGTGCAGTGAGAACTGTACGGACACAGGGACTGTTCAGTTACAGAGAAGATTATAGGACCCCAGTTGACACCTCAAACCTTCCACCACCCGAACCCTGGCTAGAGCCAGCCATTGAGACAGTAGAGACTGGTCGAATGTCTCCTTGTAGACGGGACGGGTCCTGGTTTATGAAGTTACTACACACTGAAACTAAGAGAATGGAAGGATGGTGCAAAGAAATGGAAAGAGAAGCAGAAGAAAATGATCTTTCTGAAGAAAGTAAGAACATTTCAGTAATTTTTCTTATAGACATTTGCTAAAATAAGAAATCTGTTAGGAAATCTGTTAGAAACAGTGGTTTCTCCTTACGCATTCTGTAGGACCAAAGACTCTCCACAAAACCATAAGATATAAGAACACTGTCCCACAACTGACTGACCAAGACAGTGTTTCCTAGAGTAAGGTTTTGTAGAAGTAGTTAAAACTCTTGAGTCCAGTGTAGAATAAAAGTGTGGTATTAGATACGGCTCAGATGGTGCAATAGCTCCATCCACAGCTCCAGCTCTGACACATCCTTCCCACTCACTTGTATGGCTCCAGTTCTTGACCCTTTGCCAGAGCATGCAGGGTTATCCTACGTGAACATTGTTCTGTCCTTTTCCTGAAACCTGCAATTTCGGCTCTTACTAGGAGCAGACATTTTAAAAATGTTTCCATGCCTTTACAGGCACTTCAGCCTGTCAGAAGAGCAGAAAGGAGTAGGCAAGAACAATAGTTAAAGCACTTCTGCAGCTACATGGGCATATGCATTATTAGAAAATTCAGCTGCATTTTCTTATTACAATTTTGTCAAGAATCATTATTATTCTCCCATGTCCTGTGGACACCTTGAAAGGAGTGATGGGACAAAGTGAAAAATAATGTAGACTATTTTGGAACAAGATCCAAGACAGTCCTAATGATAGTAATATATCAGAGTTGTCCTAGCACTCAGTAGCCAGCTCCCTGTGATTCCCTTTGAGGTCAATTATCCTTGTTCTTCAGGCTCAGTTTTATAAATATTTCAATCCCTGACAATCTGAATTATTATCTCAGCTGAGATTTCCTCAGATCACAAATTAATTCACATTAAGTTTTCTTACTATCATCTTTCTCTGCACTCTTACGAATTTCACCATCACCTCTGAGTACTGCTTCCTGATCTTCCTTCCCCCTCCATGAATTCTTGCTATGATCTACCCTCAGGTATTGAGCCAGGCCGTGATGTGACTGAAAGGCCAGTTTCTATTTCTTGCACTGACCTTTTCAAAACAAAGAATGTCTATGTTTTTACATCATCTTTTTTTTATTTTACAGCCATATTTCTCCACTATATTATGCACAGGTCTGCCAAGTAACAGCATAGGATTTGGGGTGGGGAAGTGTTTAAGACTGGTTTTTCTTCCTTCAGCCTCTGATTCTTTCTGGGCTGTTGGTTTTGTACTTATTTTTATCATGGCAGAGCTAAGCTGAGAATTTTCCCCTTGCATTGATACTGTGAAGTCTTTAATACCCTCCTAGGGACTGTTAAAAGTATGAATAATAAAATATTTTACTTCGATTAGCCTGTGTGAGAATTTCCAAGCCTTCTTTCATAATGGTTATTTTGCAGAACTTTCTTTATCTGCATATATCTTATTTTTCAATTCTCCAAATCTTTGCACTGCTGAATACTGAAATTTCAATGCCATCATTAAGAATCGCAAAGCACCTGCTCCCCAGACTACCTGTTACTGATGTAGGGACATCAGTGCTTTCAAACTGAAGCAGAGGTTCAAAGAGTAAGACTTTGATCTCCTCGAAAAGAGTAAAATTTTTAGGGAGCAAAGGGGAGAAGCACACAGGCAGTTAGCCCCTCTCTTTCCCAGTGAGGAGTCTGCAGGCTAGGGCTGGACTTCTCCTACCTCCTCTCTCTGCAAGCTCCTCCTTTTGCACAGCCCTAGTCAAATCTGCAGCCATATGAAATGAGCAGTGCAAACCGTTCACATCCGTACTCCTTCTTCACTCGGAGACACGGAGAGGCAGTTAAGGGGTTACTCTTTGGAGTATGATACTACATGAGGAAAACCTGGAGGACCTGACTTTAGCTGACTACCCATTCTCAGGTGCAGAACCACTCTCCTTCCCATCATGTGAAGCTACACTCTTGCACTCCAGAAATACTCTGAAACACCTTGCTGCATGGTGACATGGCAATCAAGAAGGTAGTTTTCAGTAAATTGTACGGGGGACATGAAGACAAAATGGACTTCAGCAATTTTTTTTTACAGTTTGGAGCTAGTGACACCCTTTTAACCTGGAATACTTCAGGCAGAAAACAAAACATAGTATCAGGATTTTGTTTCCCTGTCTATAGAGGAACTTTAATCTGTAAGATAAAAAGAAAGAGCAATTCCCTTATAACAGAGTTGATAAAACACAACCGAAACCCTTGAAATCTCTTTTTTAAACTAATAAAAATGGGTTAATTACTTGTGTTTGGGGGAACATTTTGATCTCCCTCAAAGCTTAAAGAAGTTATTGTAGAATAGGTCTATGCAAAATCAGAAGTTTGTGCTCAGCTGATTGTCAAAAGCTAACTCCAAAGTTCTGATTTTCCATTATATGTGACTCATTTCAAGAGATCTTCCTGAAAAAATTGCCAAATTACATTATTTTTGAAATGGTATCCCTTCATCTAATAATGCTTACATCAAGTGAAACGAAGTTTTCAAAGAATTAATTTCACCAAGGGAATGAGCTTCACAGCATTTAAAAAATTCTATGTGAATAATTTTTTTTCCTGTTGAGTCTTTAGCACATTTTGTATCCCCAAAGATACTACAGAGGTTGTGAAGTATGTATCCACAAGAACTTAAGTTTAATGACATCCCAGCATGAAATGTATGTTGACATATTTAGACATTTGGCAGTTCCTTGAAGAAAATACACACAAATGACTAAGCCAAAACCAAATAAATATAGTTTTCCATTTTTCAGCAAAAGCTACACTTCCCAAAACACATCACAGCAAGGTTTGCACATTCAAACTCTCATCCTTAATGCTGAATCATTTCTTTTTGACCCGGGTATATTAATTGTACCTGAAGAACAAATACAGCTTTGCATCTCATAGGAGAAGGCTGTCCTTATGATACCACTTCTATTTTGTTTTAAACATGGGAAGAGTTAAAATAGAACTGCATTTTAGAAAACAATTTCATTTTTGGCATTAACACAACAGCCCTGACATTACCGAAAGCTGTCTGATTGCTATATTGATTTTTTCTTTCACTGTAGCTTTTCTCCCATAATGTTGTTTTAAGAACTTCACTCATCAGATCTTAGAAAAAGAGAAGATAATCATTGCAGCAAAAATAACCTCTCTCCTTCTTTTCACAGAATTTATTTGGTCAGTTGCCATGAATTTTATTTTGAAGGCTCTGCAAAGTGCTTAAGTTGTTTGTGGGGCAGTTATTTGTGTTCTAGTTGTTTATTATACATATATATATATCTATGTATCTATGTGTGTGTGTGTTTACACATATGTAAAAAATACAGACCTGTGGCTGTAACATTTCCCAGGGTTAGTCCTCTGGTCATTCGCACTCACACGGTGCCTCCAAGCAAAGATATGTGTTTCTCATGGGTGCTGACTGGAGTTTGAGTTTTACACCCTGAAAATTGTGTTTGGCTATTTTTAGTGTGTAGGTGATGACAAGAAAAACAATTTCAAGTGTCACAAAGGTATTGAAGACCAAGAGGGTCAGGACGCTGCCTCCCGTGAGCGTGGTGATGGGAGCAGGGAGCAGGAGGAGGGAGTCTCTGCCCACAGCTTGTGGGCAAGGTCTGGCAGAGGGAAGAAAACACCCTGGGCTTCTTAGTGCCACGTGCCTGGCCCCTGGAATACTTCATTACAGAGAACAGCTCCACAGAGTTTACTCTCACATAAAATTCCTAAAATAGGCGCAAAAATTAACTGTAGAATAAACTGTGCCAGCAAAAAGGTTGTTCTGCTGGTATCTTCTCCGTTGTTAGGAGCTCTGCTGGCACAGCAGTAAAGTGATTTCTAGTGGGGAAAAAAGTAAAGGTGTTAGAGTGGGAACTCAAAATACCACCTTTCTCTCCCCTTCCCCTTAATTCCATGAATGCTGGATTTTTCCTTGCTAATCCTCTGGTTGATGTTTCCACAGTACTGCACAGGTTCTACTAATAGGGCTGAATAGTAATAGAAAACACAGAGTAAAATCTCCCATAATTTGGGGGAGGGGGGAATAAAAATCAACAAAAAACCCTCCCAACCAATTTATTTTAGTATATTCATTAATTAATTATCCCTAAAAGCTTTCTTAGGTGTTTGACCAAATATGGGTTATCCTTTAACCAAAGAGAAATCACTGACATCATTTTCTAATACTTTTCACAAACCTATCCTTCAGGAACTATTGAAATTTACATTTGGAGTGTTGTGAGTGACTACAATATGTCTTAATTGTCCTGAAACAGTCTGTAAAGCCCTACACTGTGGCATCCAAGAATTCCTCCTAGCATTTGTATTGTTCTGCTGAAATTTTCTCCTCCTTGAACTCAGCTTTGTTGAGGTAAAAAGCAAATTTGCAGCAAGTTGGTGCACAAGGATCCCATTATCCCCACAGAGCACACAGCTGGTGGCTGTGTAGTCCTAAACTGTCATCTGAACATTATATGTTGATTTTTGTGTCTACATGCTCAGTTGATAGTGAAAAAGATATTTCAAAAGATTACAAATTTAGATTTAGAGATTAGACAAGTATCATGCCCTCGTTTGAGTTAGGAGGATGAAATAAATGCCAGTTTCAATAATTTTTTCCAGGTATATTTTCTCAGATTGTTTGTGGAGTAATTTATTTACAAGTATAACAGGAAAATGGAATGATCAAATGGAATGAAAATTTAAATTAAAACACGTCATTTAAATAAAAAGTAATGAATGTCAGAAGCAGATTGATTGTTAGGAGTTTCTCACTGCTGGTGCAGCAGTGGCATAATTGAGCAAAGCTTTTAACCTGTCAAGATTAGAGCTACAGCATCAGATGATAATCAGTTCCATCAATACAGACCTAAGTTTTCCCCGTCTACCTTTGTGATATGAAATCATTTTTGATTACAAGATCCTGTAGAATTTCTCAAGCAATTCCACACAATTACCAATTTTGTAATATGCTTACTGCAGGGGAAAAGACACCAGTATGTTAATTGTGCAGTTTACACAATCTCTAACCAGGGTGTAAATCCTGAGTCTGCTTTTACTGAAGTCATGGTCAGGGTTTTTTACATCTTCAGAGCTGAAATCATACAGGACCACGTGACAAAAATGGACACCAGCACTTCAGGGTACAGAATTAAGGTTGCATGACTCTTTCTTGACATTTGGGCAAATATAACACTATCTTAATGGAAGGAGGTATATGGATTATATGAAAATATTATGAAAATTATGTCTATTTATGTGTGTTGGTAGATTTTATCATCATTTATTTACAAGAAAAATCTTCTAGGCCTCACCAAACATCTCAATCTCTCCAGTCTCTAACATTCATCACTTTCATGGAGATAATCAATCTGCACTCATCAGAATAATTCCCCAATGCATGAAATTAATAACAAGGCTTTGGATGTCTATTAATATTGTGCTAAAGATTATGAGTTGAAGTGTTTTAATACGTTAATTTAATTACAGCAAGGCAGAGTAGCATGAATATGAGATTCTAACCTCTATGTTTTATTACATCTGATTTACTTATTAAAATAGAAATAGAGTTAGATCTTTAGTAAATGCTAGGGCTGTAATTACACATGTGTATTCAGCACTGTGACTCTGGCACACGCAACCAGTCCAGTCTTAACAGCCCTGACAGATGTGTATCACACCAAAATGCTGTGTTGCCAGTGCCTAAAACTTCAGTGGTCTGACTGGGCTTTAAATCACTAATGCTTGCTGACACGATGATTTGGGATAATGAAGATTAAATAAATGGGGGTGGGGTAAATGTGAGATTCACTAGAAAATATCAGACATATATAGATTCTGTCAGAAGAGCTAAATCCAATGCCCCTTCCTCAGGCTATGTATTTGAGCTACGAACTATAAAATTCAGCAGAGGAAACTAAAACTGAACTTTACTCACTAGAGACAAGCACTACAACCATCAGCCTGTGGAATCATCCTCACTCTCTTTTTGCCCAGTGAATAGTTGAACGTAGCATGGAATAGGTGATGTCAGGGACCTGTCACAGCACAATTCCTCATCCTGGAAAAGGAGGAACTCTGACCCCACACGGGGAGTTTGTCTAATGTCCTGAGCTGCAGAGCACTGAGAGATGAAAGGAGAATACAAGGCTGTTTGTCACCGAGGTCATTGCCTTTATTAAAAATGCTGAAAACCAAATTAAAGTAATTTGTTTTGGGTCAAATGAAACGTTCCTTTTTTATTTATGTATCTGTATGTTTGTTCAGGTTTTAACACTCAAAATATTCCTTTCTCTATGCCACTAACACTGAAAAAGGAAAGTGAGGGGTTTGGTGATCAAAAACCCCAAACCAATTAAAATGCTTTATTTCATTATGCCAACAAAATAAAAACAAACCCCCGTGAATTACTCATGCAGCCCTGAACCACTTAACCCTTTCACAATGGATGTCACACAGGACTGATGAATTATGTATATTGCTATTTAATTTAGTGTTGTGGCACAGCTGTACTGTTTGTCTAACAGAAATTGGAATAGAGTTTGAGAACCACAGCTCTACATATTAATACACATTTTGGAAGTTACTGAGTTTATAACTAGAGCCCAAAACTTTCAAATTAGCTCTTGCTGCTACTTGTAGGTGAGCAGGTGTTTCACTGGTCTAGAGAAAGCAGAATTAAAATGTAAAACCTACTACCAAAATACTGTTTTTGCATGCCCTCCTGTACTTATTCTACATAACAACAAAACTCTGCCCTGCCAGAGTTTAACGTTTCCTATATCATGGGCTGCAGATCAGTTTGCTGTGCTGTTGTAGCTTCATTCCACACACACCATCCTGTTCAAATTATCAATTTGTTTTCCCAAAATTGAAGTAAAATATATCAGAGTAATTCCTGTCTACTCTTACCCCACCTCTCTCTGTCTTTAACATTATTTAAAGATCTGGAAGTTTTCCAGCTAAAATCAATCCTTCATTGAGACCACAGCTTAAAATGCTTTATAAAATGTTGCTTTTTCATCATAGAGATGGATGTGGAGGAAAGGATTCATAGGAAGAAGGTGTAGAAAAGCATGGTGCTACCTACCAAAGTGTAGTATTTACCCCAGCAAATGTGGGTGTCAGGAGGAGTTAGTTTCTTATGGATAAGCCAATCCCCTTAGGCACTACAGTCAGTAGAAAGACAGAGGCATCTCAAGAAGAAATTTCAGCTCATGTTAAAATAAGTGCCTAACACGGCTGAGTCGCTGAGGTCAGATCACTGATTATAGAGCATTCAGAAATTTTAATTTATACAGATGACTCTTGGAAACAAAGTCAAGTAAAATGAATTTGGTCCCTTTGCCTGGTGCTGGTGCATAATGTTAGGGCATGTACACGAACAGGGGGGAAATACCAACGCCTCCATGGGGGCTGACTCAGCAAAGTCCTGAGGCACCCACTCTGTCTGAAGCTCCCGTGCTGAGGAATTTGTATATTTTCCTGAGCAGACAACCTATAATTCCTAATGGGTGTACCACGATGGTTCAGAGATGTAATTCCTCTGAGGATCTCATCCTTATGGTAGGAGTATGTTATATTACAGTTTAATGTATTAACCTTACCCTCAGAACAGATAGGATAAAGAGAACTCACCCAGGGATCATCCACACAACTGAGTGAAGTAATTTGCAATTGCAGAACAAGAGGATGTTATCTAAGGTTCATGTCCCTTTGACATCAGAGGGAACAGGCATCCAACTCATTCCAGAGGTGAAACAATTTCAACACCTCTCAATTTGCATGAGCAAATGTAAATGGGAGAGGTGTCATTTACTTTGAAATTTAAGAGTGTTTTCAAAAACATATGGATGTATGTATGCCCACTTCAGGAAGATAAGTATAGTCCCTTGTTTTTTTGTACTTCCTTAAGCAAGTAAAGTCTTAGCTGTTTTGACTTATTAATATATCCTTTATTATTCATTCATTATTGCCAAGAGATAAGGTGTCACTGAGCTTTCCTATACCTCAGTCTTTTAAAAAAATATTTTATGTGTATAGTCACAAGCAACAAAACCAAATATTTACTCCCCTTTTAAAATAAACAGGAATGTTAGTGACATATTTTTGAGCACGATATTGTATTTACTGCCAAAAAACATTTATAATAATCTGTCTGTATGCTTAGTCCTAGGTAAGATCCGAAGTGCTGTTGGAAGTGCTCAGCTCCTCATGTCTCAGAAATTCCAGCAATTTTATTGGCTTTGTCAGCAAAATCTGGTAAGTCACTATGCCTGGCTATTCTTGAAGAGTTTAAGGTTATTCATCCATAGATATTCCACAAAATGTCACTGTAAATTTTAGGATTTAATATTTATACTTCAAAAACAACAACAACAACAACAAAAGTGTAGAGTCCCCAAGCAGTTGCATTCTGAAATATTTTCATGTCCCACATTTTGTCTTACTGCTCCCTTTTTTAAACTTAGTCCTTAAGAATGATGTTAGTACTTTTTTTTTTAACAAATATGGAATTTCAGTAGTTTCAGTCTGATTAGGTTTTGTCTTTTCTCTTTTTGCTGTCTTTATTAAAGAAAATGAGAAGGGAACAAATGCAAATTTTCTGAGACATAATATTATGGCTTATTTTTGTAATACTCTAATATAGTAACTATATTTCAGATAAGAAAGGGGAAAATTTTCACATTACAATCAGTGGAAAATATTAAAATAGAATAGTGGAGAATACATGATCCAGCTTTCTACCTACCTGAAAGTAGGACTGATCATGGAAATGAGATATATATAATGTTCATAAAATTGGTTGGATAATTTGCATTGCAATTATATATTAGATGTCCTGGGGCTAAAGGAACAGATGCAGTATATTACTTATGAGAGTCACTGCTATTGTTCTGGAAGTTCGTTAGAGACTAATTCAATTCTAAATGTTATCTTCACTAATATGACAGCAGCCATCAGTGATACAAACGTTGTGGCAAGATGATACTAATCAATAGAAGAACATAATTCTTCTATCTACAGCTGGTGGTAGAACACCTTTCTTTGTCTCTCTCAAATATCAAGTATAACCTTCTCCTTTTGACTATCCCTGCACCTTATATATTGAAAGTACTGAATTCTGTTGCATGCATGACAGCAGACATGACCTACACACCTGCTTAGATACTTTCCTTTGCTTGTTGGCATTTTTCACGTAACTTCCAAGGCAGAACATCCATTCTTCAGAGACTTACTTCCTACTTTTTGTATATAAACATCCAGAATACCTGAAATTGCAATGAAACCATATGGAGAAAGTAATGTCAAAAATGTCATTCCTTCTGATAGAAAATAGTAAGATATATGGTCCTCATTAGGAAAGAATCCTATTATCCACTTCAAAAACTCTGTCAAAACAAGAATTTTAATAGCTGTTACAAAATGGCAGAGGAAATATACGAAGACAGGCAAGCAGGAGCTGACCATATCTGTATGATCAATTACATCATGTGTGCTCCCTATCTAGTAATTTGTTTCATATCAAAAGGAGGAAATAGTCATTGCCTGAAAGTCTCTCATTGCAAATTTGAAAATGCCCTCTGCTACCTGATTGATTAAGCTATGCAAACTAAGATTTGGAGAGCCTAGCCTCCACTCCATTTATCTTCAAGTGGGCCCAGCACTTGTGCTCGAGAGCATTACTGTAATAGCAAGTGCAGCTCCTGCTCAGCACAGCCACCAGCTGTTTGGGAGTGAGAACAATTCATTACTGCAAAAGCAGCACAAGGAGAAATCTACAGCTTTGTAGACAACATGACCAAAAAGCTGGCAAGAATTTACTTCTCTCTTTCTTATTTGGATAATAAACCTTTGAACTCCATAACAGCTTTATCCCACTCTCAAAATTAAGGCTCTGAATATCCTTCATTTTCATTAAACCAGTAATGGGCTCTACAGAAAGCAGCAGCTGAAAAACTGGACTTTAGGTCACTCATGTTTGGAGGTTTTTCTTCCTAATGATAGAGTTTGTTGCTAAATAGTCACTTAGTGCATACCCACAGCAGGCTTTCCATATGCTCAGAAGGCAGCCTCTTGATGCCCCATGGGAATGTTTGCAGCTTGTGTGTTCCCCCTCTTGAAAACATCCAGCACGTACAAGGCTGCCACACTCAGTTTCTCTGGCAGTGTTCAGCATCTGTAAGAATAAATGTAGGACAAAGAACAACATCATTTACTTCTGTCAATTCAAAATTCAACAAGGGTTTAAAAGCAATATACTTATTCAAACTGAAATTTAACCAGGAAGCTCAACTATGGACTTTTCTGAAGGGTCATGGGAACTTCAAGTGACACATTTAATTATGTTCTGGGTTAAGAGGTCTTACCAAAGACTCTCACTTAGGGTAAATTCACAGAAATGTAAGCTTCAGTGAAGACTGTCACAAATCTGACTGGCTATCTCCTACATGTATACTGTTCCTACTCACTACTTGGAAAAAACATCATTGCTGTTTAATAACTAGTCCCTTCTGCATTATTCACATTAGTTTTTGTAACACCCTTTATTTTGCTTTGAAGTGTCCTCCTCCATGCTCTCTAGTCAGCACAGATCCTGCTCAGCTTGTGTGTCACGGTTGCAGGCTAAAACAGAGCAGCTTGAGCACCAGCAAGGTACTTGTTGCTTGCTTTAGGCTTCCTTTGGAAGGAGGGCTGCAAAGCTGAATTCCAAGAAAGATACAAATAAATGAGCAATTCCTGAGAAGAAGCAGGTTTAAGCCAATCTTTTCAAACCTTAATTAGCTGTAATAGTACTCATTTGTGCCAGCATTTATTTGTGAACTGTGGATCTGTAAGAAGCAAGAGGCAGCCCTCTTGTGTCCAGACCACACATGGCACAGCCCTCTGCAAGAATCATGCTGGAGGCCATGGTTTTCACAAATACTGTGAGCAGAGAGAGGCAGCAAAGGTACAGAACAACAATTAGCCTTGATTCAGAAGGCAATGGCCTTGCAATGAGTGGCATCATTTTCTGGCTCTTTAGAGCAAAGTGGGGAGAGTGACTGAGGAGATTGGGTGGGAGAGGACAGATTGCAAGATAAGACATGGTGCTGTGGGACTGTATTGATGAGTTTCACACAGGGAGTCAATTCCTAAAGCCTGAGATATTGACCTCTGTAGAGTAAGTCACACCACTGACACAAATTTTAAATCGTTTTGCAGTAAATTGGGATCCACCTAATGAAGTCGTTTTTAGCAAACACTAATCAGGAGTTACAACATTTCCCAGAAGTCTGTTATAATCTATATGGCCAGTTCTCTTAATTACCTGAAGCTCCCTATTAAAGGGAGACTTTCTTCTAGTGAAGAATTCTAAGTTGTTCTTGGGCCAGGTTCCAACAGGGGCTAGGTAGGGGTGACACTACGTGTTGTCATGCCCAATTCTAGGTGCTCATCTCCCACAGTGGCATCTGTAAACCCAAGTTTGAATAGCAATTCCTAGTTTAAGACTCCTAGAAATGTATAATTCAAGGGAGGAATTCAATAGCAATGCTGACTTATCTCCCAGTTTTTACACAGCTCTGGCATTGTGTTTAATACCTAAAATGCCTTCGTCCACTAGATTTGTAAAAGGTGGGGCACACTGTCTGCAATAACAGCAGTGTTGCTAACATAGCAAACTACTCTTTACAGATTTTTCACAGGAAGGGGCAGATGCAGAGTGCCTTTGGCCTGGTTTTGACTCCATCTGTCACAGCGCCATTCTTTAGACCATCTTAATGGCTTCTTCCTGTCCTGGAAGGAAAAAGGCTTTTCTTCATTACCTGCACAGACATGTTTACCAATTAAGCCCTATCTCATTAAAGTGACAAAGCTATCTTCTTGAACTAGTACCAGTGCTCAGAGGGCATAGGGTTAAGAAACTGCATACCACCTTGTAACAATTTTTATCCAGCATTGGCATCAGGTTAATAATCCAAGAGAGGGTCATCTTGCTAATTGTTACCACCAATGTTTGGTCCATTAAGACTTATGCACATAGAGCCGTTTTTTGCAGTACCTGGTGGTAGTGCTTTCCCAGTTCCTGAGTGTGATTTGGCTCTCTGGAGAACAAAATCCAAGCATCCCCACCAAAAGTTCATACCTCATGGATACGTTTGAAAATGCAGGACAATGTAAACATCAAGTTCAGCATAAGCTGACAACATCTTTGTGGTATTGTTTTGTTTTCTAATCAGCTACTGTGAATGTAATTTTTAACCAGAAAGACTTCAGGTTGGCTGGAATGCAAACCACATTCCCCTTGCCTTTAATAATCAGCAGACAGAGGCTGTCATCTTGTTCCTTTTTAGAAATGCAGGTCAGCACAACATATGGTGCTAAGGAACTTCCCATGCACAAATTCAAGAAGGCTCGCATGTGACATCCAACTCATTCATGTTTGGGTTGTGTAGGAGGCACAGCTTTCCAGTCACAGCTCCCAGCTGCAAGGCACGCAGAGCCTTAGCACTGAGCAGTGCAGCAGCAATGAAAACTGGCACTATGCCCTTCCTACCTCAATGCACACTGTTTAAAGCCTCCTGGTGTATTCATTTTCTCTCCTTTGTGCATTACAGGACCCGAGTGCCATGCCGAGACCAACTTCCCAGGACCTAGCAGGTTTCTGGGACTTGTTGCAGCTGTCAATTGAAGATGTCAGCATGAAGTTTGATGAACTGCACCAGTTGAAACTCAATGAATGGAAAATAATAGAATCACCTGAAAGGAAGGTAAGCAGACCATGGACAATACCATTTACTCCCCATTTGTAGTTCTGCAGTCTCCTTGTGTTAAATACAATAGTGAAACATGATAGATTTCTAACCCAGGGAAGTATTTAATTGGCGTGGCCCAATTTTTACATGGAAACCTTCATCAGATGTGAGGAATTTTTTCTTTTTTAACAATATTGAGCTGAATTGTATAATAAATAAAATGAATTTTGCTAAGCTATTTTACTCCATGACACTTTTGTTCAAATTATTTGGATTCACATTCTAAAGCCTAGAACTGAAATATGTTCTATTAATTCAGACTTAAGACAATTGCCCAAGAATTCAAACAAGGTAAACTCAGCACTCTGCTACATTTGGAGAAGCTCAAACCTGAACACTGCAGTGTTTAACCCTGCCTGCACAACACAATTGATAATAGGAATGAGATAAAAGCATGTTACAAAACATAATGCAGATCATACTAAAGCTCAGCCCACAAAAATCTGGGGGACAAAGTGCTACTGGCAAACTTCCTGCACCTCTGCCTTGGAACTCCACCATTTGGGAGACACCCCACACAATGCTGACAAGCCAAAAGTGGCAAATTGTCCATTCAAGCAGTGTAGTTTCAGAACTTTCCCCCTCTCTAGAGCTCCATCCCTTACCTTGATTATCCCACTGTCCTTGCTGATTATTGTATCAATCAGATGAAAACAGCATTGGTTTGAGTCAGTACTGTTGGCCTCAGGTGAATACTTGTTTGGTTTGGGAGGAATTAGGAGGCATTTTGACAACTTTTTCATTTCTTCATGCTCCTCTTGGATTTTAATTTTCAGCCAACGGGTTGGTGGATGGTGAGTTTGCAACTCTTGCTTACTAGTGACAACTGGAAGTAAGAAATTATTACAGTGACAGCAACAGTGATATTCGTAAGAGGGAAATAGCTAAAAGCAAAAAAACCCCATTAAGATGGGATGACAGGAATGGAGCCTTGATGTTCCTGGCTGAAAACAGGAAGTAGAGAAATAAAGACAGGAAGAACTGGCTCACATGGGGAATAGCATCTTAGGCTGCTGCACTGTTCCTGTTGAATGTAGAACTATGTTTTTAAATAACCTTAGTTATTTAGTCTTTGCTATTACATTTTGGTAGTAGATTCAGACTTAGTGTTTAAGAAAGAAACCAACAAAAAAACCAATTAAGAATTTGTAAACCATAGGTGCATCAGTTCAATTTTTGTATTATTTGAATACTGCTGTGCATCAAATTAACTGTGTTCTCCATAAGGAACAGCCCATACTCTGGACTATTACCATTCTTTTAAGAAATTGTATAGCAAAAAGATCCATCATAATAACCATACCTATACATATGAAATTGTGGAGTCTCCATCTTCAGGGCTATATAGTCCAATATTAAGCATGACATTAAAAAAACCGGTTTGACTTCAAAGTTGCATCTAATTTCAAAGGCGCTTTGAATGGGATTGTACAAAATCACCTCCAGAGGTCCATTTCTTCTAACCTAAATTAGTGTACAATTTCTTGTTTATAGGCCCTCATGTGATATTTCAGTCTCTAAATGGAGCAAAATATCCATTTCATACTTGAAAACAATTCTTGATTTAACACCTGCAGAGAAATTTACAGCTACTTTGGTAACAAAATCTACTGACTTTCACTTTATAATCTGATCATTCCTCAGAATAATTTTCTTTAAAGTGACTCAGGCTAGCAAGCAGAACAATTAGCCCTGTGTTCTCTCTCTGGTTGGCACTTGAATGTTTCCATACAGCAATTCCTGGAGGAGACTAAGCTAATAGACATGTATACACAGCTGCTATCTCATATCCAGCTGAGGCTAAACTCAGTATGATTAATTTAATCAAAAATCCTGTCCTGCTAATCTTAGAGAGTTTTTTCACTTGATCAGACCACACAGATGTGCTGAATTCTTATTGGAGAGACAGTGTGTGTTTCTGTTTATAATGAGTGTAATAATGTGTCAGCTAAAATTAAACAAATCCATATGAAAGTGAGGTGTGCAGATTGCATGTGCCAATACCTGCAAGGACAGTGGAAGGAAGCTCAGTCTTTTCTCAGGCACAGGACTGCAGAATGTGTAATGGTTGTCAAAACAAGAGGGTTTTGTGAGTGTCCCTAGTGTGGATAGCTGTTCATGTAATCCATTAGTCAGCTGATGGGCAAGCACAAATTGAGCATGCTTGATGTATGTAATCAGTATTTTGCATTTCATGTCTTTGATGTGCATGCTCTGCTGACAAGTACCTTCTGCATGCAGCTCACCCCTGTTTTTAATGCCCTATTGCAGGAAGAAAGAAAGATTCCTCCTCCTGTACCAAAGAAGCCCCCAAAAGGAAAATTCCCTATCACAAGAGAAAAATCTCTGGACCTACCGGACAGACAGCGACAAGAAGCTAGAAGACGGCTGATGGCTGCCAAGCGAGCAGCCTCTTTCCGGCAGAATTCAGCCACAGAGCGTGCAGACAGCATTGAGATCTATATCCCAGAGGCTCAAACCCGGCTTTAAAGACAGAATGCTGCAGAGTTCCTTTTTTAAACAAAATGCTTGTACAGTTTGTCACTTACCTGGTAATTTTTGTCTCATTCTCTCCACTAAATATGCCCTTGCTGTTGTGTTCTTTGTGCCATAAGCACAGTGGAATGCTTTTGATTTCCTCAGAATTTGCTGAGCTCACCGCAAGAACGACTTCTTTTTGTATTTATTGTCTGACTTACAATCAGCTACAATGGATAGGGCTTGTCGAGACCTGACTTATCCAATATATTCTCAGAGGACAACAAGAAACACCTCTTGAGATGGAACCCAGCTTACTTTTTGTTATTTATATTTTTATAAAATGTGTGATAATTAGGGATAAGAATAACAAACTATAAATGGGTGCATCTCACCATTCACTAGAGGCATTAGCTAATCCAAGTAGAAGGTGCTACAAATGTAAAGAGCAGGAAAGAAAGAACCCATTTATCTCCTTGACCTCCAGTTTCTTTTCCTAGAACCCAGCTAACATATTTACCCATGCACTCTGCCATTCTTCTCATCTTTGTTACTGCAAAATAACATTAGGCCTCTCATCTCATGTCAAGTTTCTGGAGATGAACAGGGATATCCAGCTACTAAAACTCCTAAGTTCATCAGAAACCAAGAAGCATACAAGTCTGGTGATGGTGGGAATGTCCACTAAGAAACGTTTGCTGTTAGCAGTATAACGACTCTCTGAAACCTAAGCAAAGTTGTAATGCAAGAGGACTTGAGTGATGGGAGAAAGGAAAACAGAAGCCTTAAAACATTAGATCTTCTGTAGTAAGATGTGTGAAGAAAAAGTTATACTCGCTTCTTTGGACCACTCATTGCATTCTAAACAGTTCTTTTACATGTTAACATTTATTTTATAAACCTTCTCTCTTTCATTTCAAGAGCTGTGCTACATGTACTATTTCAAACTCTCAAATTGTTATAACAATTGAGTTTCCAGGGTATCCTTGAGAACAAAAAATCTTGCTTGTTTAAAATGCCAGTTGTGATGTTGTAAACAGTTTAAGAAATATGAATGTGAGTGGTAAGTATATATAAGTTTAAATGGTTATGTTAAGGTAAAGGTGAACTGTGGTTTACAGTTGTTTTTTTTTTTAACCATTTTTCTATGCAGTATCATTTATGGCAAGAATAAGGTTCTTGCTTGCTTCAGACATAGAAAAAAAAAATTACTCAAGAGATAAGTGATTTCCAGCCATGGAATATAAGGAAAATAACACATTTTCAAGCCTCACGTTGTCAGAAGAGAGAAGTGGTAACTACCACAGTCAAGAGGCTTTAATTTAAAACAAATTAAGACAAAATTATTCCACTTCACCTACCTTCCAGAGCCAACCAAACAATACAGCACTTAGAAGTCTTCAGGTGAAGACGCAATAAAATGAGTAACCTGCAGCCCCTGATTCCAAGGTTTGAATCCTACTGAACCCAACTTTAGGTCAAAACATTGTGAACCCAGTGAAACAGACAGCCCCAGCTACCACATTCCCTGTTTACCTGCTTTAACAAATGCAATCTATTTAGCCATAGGCAGAATAACTATTTAATTATACTCAAGCACTTTGGTTCTTCACCTGATGAGCACTTTAAATCCAAATCCCACACACCCTGCAGCCAGATGAGTGACTGAAAACATGAAGTACCGTAGATTATGCAGATCTGATATTGCTTCAAATCTGTTTTCTTTTGTTTGGTTTTTTGTTTTCTTTTTCCTTCTCTTTTTCCTACAGTGTGTGGTGTTAAGCATGAGTTCTGTCTTTGGACAGCTGATAAAGTTTGCTTGGTTTGGAGGTACGAATCTTTAGAGATGAAGTTTTGAGAAGTGTCTGTGAGAAGACACCCCTGTAAATTGAGCCTGATATATGGTATATAGTTTACCAAATAGCCTTAAACTACATTTGGAAGCAAAAACCAAGACGAATGTATATCTTTCAAGAATGCAAAAAAAAAAAGAAAAGGAAAGAAATAAAAAAGAATAAACCCCTGAAATATTCTTCTATAGATGAAAACATTGTATTTCCCATCCCTTGTGTTTTCAAGGCATTTTCTATTAAGGAAAGAGCTGAATCCTAGGTAGTGCATAATATTGATGCTACTTCCTATATTTGTTGTACTATTTTAAATACAAAAGTGCAAGCAGACACTGGCATCTTTAGTCTTGAAAACTGGTATCTTAAAGTGGAGCTGCTAATTAGAAATATCAACCCAAAACCAATGCCAGTGTCTTTCCCAGATTGAAGAAATTTAAAATAGAGACACACACACCTGTACACACATATACATATGGCAGCTGATACATTTTATCTAATTTTCCTCTACATTTCCAGGAAAAATCACGCTTGCCTTATTCGCTTGAACCTTCCCACCTGCACCTACAGGTCATGTGATTAAGACAAGCTGTACCTCATCCTGCCAGTAATCAGACTTTATGAAGACAAATTGTAAACCCAGCAGATTACAGACAAACTGAGATCCCAGCTGGCTTGGAGCAGTCTGTGTTTTACATTTCCCATGTCATTATGAGAAAATACTTAATATAAGATTTATAAATCTATGATTTCTGTTTGTTCCACCTTGTTCAAACAAAACAAAACAAAAATAAAAACAACCAGAAAGAATCAAAAGTAAACTAGATGCTTACAGACAAATCTGGTAATATGTTATCTGTTTTGAAGTGCAATATATTAAATCATTGTACAGGTAACATTATATCTTTTAAGGCAAATAAGCCATTTCTATTTACATATTATACATCTGGTTAGTTTAGAAATATAACATTATGCTTATCATACTTGTGTTGCAAATAAATAAGATTGCTTCAGTCTCTGACATGAGAAACACTGTATCTTAATAAACATATAACCAGATCAACTGTAATCTGACCCCACACCATAAAAATAAACAAAACCAACATAGGAGGAACATAAATAAACAGAAGGATAGGAACTAGAATGCTTTCTGCTTTGAGAATTTATGGTATAGGCCCACTCAGAACAGCTGAATATAGCAAAATAGTCTAGTGTTTAATTCAATATTAATTGGACTAATATGTATTTTAACACATTAAAATTATAGAAAGTCTCTGTTCATTTAGTCATTGCCTGTAAAACACAAGTATAATAAACAGAATTCAGAAAATTTAAATAAGGAAAAAGGCCTGAATGGTAAAATCGTTGATATTTGTAATATTTATTTTTGCTTTGTATATTTTCTTAGATTTGAAATTATTTGTAATTTGATGAAGTACATTATGAAGTGTTTTATTATTTCATGTCTACCTGATTAGAATGGCCTTTGGCAGAATGCAAAGATGGAAAATGTTGTACAGTTTAATACCAAAAAATAATATTTTAATTCATGCTTAAACCTTGACACTATATTAGATTTGAGATCAATCAGGCAGGAATTAAAGTGTGCATAGGAAAGTCTGCGGATTTCATATAGATAGATAGATAGATATAACATATATTTCATATAATGGAAATTATTTGTTTTAAAATAAGCCCATGTCCTGCTGTATCAGTAAATTAGCACTCTACTTCCTCAGCACTGCATCTAGTATAAAGTGAAGGAATGTCTGGGTGGTTTCGCAGGTAACTGCTGTGTGACGGAGTGTCACGCATGGCCCGCAGCCTCCTCCTGCCCTGCGGGAGCGATGCCCTCGAAAGGCCTCCGGCCCGCAGCGCCTCGGGCAGTGCTGCCGCTCTGTCCAGGCCCTCTCCTGCAGGCCCACCCCGTCCCCTCGCCCGGAGCAGCGGGCCTCCGCGTCAGCCCGGCTCAGCCTTTTGCACTCGAAGCCTTGAGCCTGCCCTGCCCGGTGGGTGGGTTTGATGTCCTCCTCAGCATTTTGGCGTTGGTACCGGTGGCAGGGGGCACACCGGCGTCTGACCCATCAAGTGCTGGTGTGTGCATGTCAATTTGAGGTCTGAAGCTGGTTTGGCAGCTCCAGGTATCAAGCTGTGTGCATCGAAAACCTGTGAAACAGGAACCTCAGTGTAAGAGAGCTTAAACGAATCGTGAAGCAATGTTCCTCCCACTACTGTTTCTAGAGCATCTTACGATGCAGGGATACCACCCACAAATGACGCTTGAGGTGAGGAATATCAACAAACCCCTTAATGTCTAGAGAGGTGCTTCCTGGTGTATGACAGGTTGACACCCACACTTATACAGTGCCTTTCATCCTGAAGGATCTCCAAGCACTTTATTAGCCAACACACAAACTCTAGGCTGGGCTGCAGCTGGGACAGGTAGCTCAGCATGGCGGAATGCTGGGAGTTCTCCCACCTGTTCCCATGCTGCTGGGGAGTTTCCTTCCACAGCACCCTTCCAGCATCTGGGACCTCACAGTCTGAGCCTGTGCTGAAGGAGAAGCAAAGAACCGCTGAACCAAGAGGAGGACCTGAGCAAAGCAGAGATGAGGGCAATCAATACTCATGCCATTCTTCCAGGGAGTGATGAGCATCAAATTAACCTTCCAGAACAATCTCTGTTTCTTCTGTTCATGATGATGGTAGTGAGGTCCCTACAGGGAGGAGCTCCCTGGGAAGGCGCTGGAGGAGGCTCCTGGCTGGTGCCAGGCACAGGAACTGATGGCACCTGCAGCTGAGCACTCTTGGTCAGGAATCTTGGCAAGTCTCCCTTTCGCAAGTGCATTTTCCCCCGCTTTCTTAGTGAGAGAGATCCATCCGGGTACATGGTGCACAAGCAGCCTTCCCCAAGCGCCCCATCCTCTCCTCGAGCCTGCCCTCCAGCCCAGCTAACACGAGGGATGGCGTGGGGCACAGGACTTAGGCATGATGATTGTGCTTTGGTTTGAGCAGTTGCTCTTTAAAGAGACTCCGCTCTAGCCCTAAGGGTTCTTTGTATGGCAGAGCAATGGGGACGTCTCTTTCTGCAAGGACAGGATCAGCAGACAAGAGGCCACCATTTCATACTGCATGGAACAGAAAGAGGATATATACATATATCTATATATACATGTGACAATTTTTCACTGTCTTGGTTCCAGACAACTGGACCCAGGAACCACAGTCAACACTCACATTCCTATAGATTGTGCCCCTTTCTTGCAGCTCATCCTCAACACTGACAGCTGTGGCAGGTTCACTGCCTACTGCAGCCCCATGGCCTATCATTCACTGTGTTCATCTCCAGGGACCATATCTCAGCAACAGATGTTTTATGGCATACCCATATGCATACATAGAGTCCTGTCAGGAATTAAGCCCTCTGTATCCACAGAAATTGCCTAATTTATCTCCAAAATGCAGCTACCTCTATGGGGTAATGCTGTAGCTATTTAAGTACATAATAGGCTGTTCAGAACTGCTAGTATAAAACCAAAATTGAAATGGAACATTGCCCAAAAGAAAATTTGGCCAACATACGTAGGCTGATTCAGCTCCTCTTAATGAAATAAAATTCCAATAGCTGGAAGAGGCCATGGCATTCATTACTGAATGTCTTTTCTAACATAAATTTACCTATGGTTCTGTATCTAAAAAACATATTCCAGATCTTTTCTCATTAAATGCATATCGCTTTTCATAAAAGATGATCGCAGAAGAAGACTGCACATTCACAGATCCACCTTTCCACACACAGCTTTTACCCCATTATCCTTCATTGCCAGAAGAGAATTGGGGTTTTAAAGTCAGATCATAGATAAGGTAAATTAGTATATCTATACAGCTTGCTCTTTAACTGAGCAAACACAGAACAGTTTTCATCAGCTGGCAACTTAATTCTATATTTTATTAAGGCCAAATTGTTATTTTTCTAAATTGGTTTTGTTGGACAGGATTTTTTACTTCTCTAGGTACAAAACCATGAATATTTTCACCTAAGCATAAATGAGGGGGAGGCTTATTTGAATATATAGTCATTATTCACAAACACAGAGCATTCATGAGGAATTTTCTTTCCCTTGTAACTCTTTCATTCAACACAGTGTTTTCCATTCCTAAAGCTCAACTATCATACAAGTTTCTTATTTGTGAGATGGATTATTGCAGAGCTCCAGGCTAAGTTCTGATCCCAGTTGTATTAGAATCAGCGCTCAGAAACTGAAATCAGAAAGAAATAGAACATTTGAATCAGTGAAATTCAGATCAATATCTGACTCGGCAAGTCCTGCGGAGGTAGGAAGGACTCTGCCTTCAAGTGAGTGTGCCATTACTTTGTAGGAGCTCGTTCTTCCTTTCAGGTAGGTCACAGTCATGCAGAGGGCTCGGTAGAAGGTTCAGGTCTCAGAAGACAGTCCTCACAAAGAAATGCTGGCTTTGTTGGTAATTATCTGTGGAATGCACATGCTCATATCCATGCTTTGATTTACCCTTTGGAGATTTAATAGTATGGCCATCTCATTTTTAAAGGGCTCAGCATGTATGTATTATTTAGTTCAATTTATATATTAATTTCCTGACTGAAGAAAAATTCCCTTTCAAGTAGCCTGGCTTATATGTTCTAGAACTGTTCTTTCCTGAAGAAAAGCCACTATGACTGTGCAGGATTTTCTGCACAGAGACAAAGCTCATACTATCATTTACCATGTGACATGCCAAAATAATCAAGTGTGGCCTAAGGACTAAATTAAATGCCTCCTATAGAACTTCAAGGAATGTTAGAACCAGGAAACTAGCTGTTTAGTTATCATTAAAAGTATATATAAATATATATATAAATATATATATACATAAGAAATCATATCAACAATGAGGATGAACTGAGTGCCAAATATTCACCATCTGTATAAAGCTACACTTCACTAGAACTAAACTATTTTATGTAATTCTCTTTCTCATGCTTTTATGGTTCTTTTGATAAATTCTATTTAGTAGCATGCAGGATACCTAAATTGAATGTACAGTATGTTGTTTCATTGCTACAATAATTTCTTGCTTCTCAGTAATATCTTCTTTACCAGAATGTTATTTGTTACTTTGAAGACATATTTGAAAATTGTTTTATTATTGAGTTATTCTTTTTTTCATGGTTCTCTACTCACCTCCAGCTGATTGTAAGAAAATGTGCTTCACTATTTTGCCCCATGGCTCTTTTATGAAGCTGCCTCTTTCAACTGGTTTATGTATTGTTTATGTTCATCTTCTGTAAATAATTCTGCAATTAAATTTTTTGAGAAAAAATAGAGTACACTCTTTATTACATTTTAAATTTTGCATTAGTTAAAATACGACATTTCCAACTAGACAATTTGTAGACAACACTAAATTATTACTTTAGACTTTTAGCCTTTGGAGTGTGCGGAAATTAGTTTTTTAAAAAATAATTTTGTTAGGATTTTAGGTGAAATCAAAGGACAACACACATAAAATTTGAAGGAAAATGACAACTAACAGAATAAGCTATGCAATGCTATTGATGTGTTTTGATTTATAGTCATTAATACTATAGGTATAGAATATCATGCACTGATTTGGAATCAGAACATAGTGTATCACTAAAAGAATACTAGTCTCTTTCACTTGTAAAACACCCAAAACTAAATTCTATGTAAGCAGTCATTAGTGGGCAGAAGTAACTGAATGGATTTGTTTTGACAAGGTGAATCCTGGAGCATCGCTCTTTGTGTTTTTACTGTTTGCAACAGAATAACCAAAAGGAACTTCTAGCTTGCTCCATGACTTTCAGCTCCTTCCAGGGCAGACAAATCTTCTGGGAATGGCTTTAGCAACTCAGCAGAAAATTTGATCAATACTTTGCCATATTTCTTGATTAGACAAAACCCATGGTAGGCATGAAAAAAAAGAGGAGTCTAAACAAAGGAAATATTTGAAATAATATTAATAATATTAATTTATTTGGCATAGAAAACTGCTTAGTTGCTTGAATCATTAGATTTTTATTGATCATTTATTGCATATACTATTGTAACACTTAGAAGCTCTAGCTATGGACCACTAGTACATTTGAACACTGTACATTTACAAAATGAAAATATTTCCCTTACCGCAAAGAGTTTACAACCCAACCAATAGATAAGAAACAACACAGGACACAGGAGAGAAACTGATGAGGAAAAGTGAGATGCTATTAATTAAAAGGAAGAGCAGCATCCCAGCATCCCGTTAGTTGTCATTTGTTTTGCAGCCATCAGAAAAAGAGAGGATAATGAAGTGGAAGATACCCTGAGAGATGTCTTCCCAAGAAGGGATTGAGTTCAAGAAAGAGGTTTCTTTGAAAATTTAACACAGAGGTGATGAATTTTGGCATCCTCAGCCAGCTGACATCTTCTTATTTAATGAGTGATGCTAGGTACACCATGGACAGGTGGTGTACAAAGAGGCTGCAAAAGGTCTAGACCATGAGACCAATAAAATTCAATATTCACTATTCTGCTGACTCATTGCTTCTGTGGAAGGGAGGAATGTTCATCTTTAATACCTGTTGTGGAAGGGTCAAAATTTTCCAGCTATATGTCAGCAGTTCTAATGAGAATGAAATTTAGGGAGAGGTCATTAGAGCAGCTCAGTGCTTGTTTGTGCCTGTCTCCTTACACTGGATGTTATGACATGGAGCATCACCCATAGCAGTTCTGTACTCATATCACAACTGAGGCCTTGATCACTTCTAGCCAAAATTCCAATAACCTCTTAGCTTCTCTTAGCCTTCATGAGTTCCCTAAAATAGGGTGATCCTTCCTCCAATCTGGAAAGGATCTCAGGGCTAACAAGCAAGCTGTTTCTTGTACACCAGTTTCACAGATGGCTGAGTGTCAGCCTCAGTATTCTAGACATACCCATATAAATGAGGACAGGCATCGCTGAGGAACTAGTAAGGTCAAGTAAAGCTGGAGCATAGATGTGACATATTTTATTTCAATTGCTGAACCAAATAATCAGGTGCAGAGTACATGCTCTGGAATTAACATATTTATTCCAGTTGAACTGCACTGACATTGACAGTGGGTTTGTGGAAGGCTGTTATTGTTTTAACCGTAGCAGCACAGATGAAGTGTGAAAATTTTGAAATGTAGACAAGTACCTTACATAACCTATTGCAGCCCTAACACAATCCCTGCACAGATTCTGCTGTGAATTTTTAAACAAGCAATTTATAAATAGCTAGGGGATAATACAGTGATAAAAACTAGGCAACACTGGTTTGCTAACATCCTATCATGTCAGCCAATTTAATTTTAACAGGATGAATGGCCCAAAGAATTAGGTAAAAACAGTATGCTGTGATAGATCTTCACTTCATTAAGGCTTTTGATTCAGTTCCAGTGTAACATTTTCATATAAGACTAGGAAAAGATTGTCTAAATGAAATGTTTGTAACATTAAAACTGATGCAGCTGAAAATATTATTTTAAATGTGTATTTATGTTTGACCTATTGTGAAATCCGAAGGCCTTTTGAAGTGTGAGAGAGAGAATCTTAGACAATCTAACCTGCCCTGAGTACTATTCAGCAATTTCATTGACAACTTTGATGATTTACTAAAAAAATCATCATTGACCTGGGAGTATTATAGTCATTTTCCTGGGAGTGGTTACAGGTTCTGTAGAGGGTATCATCAAAAAATCACAGTGATCTCAAGAAAACAGACACACTTTCTAAATTCAATGTGATGTAATTCAGTGAAGAAAAAATGAAAAAAAATCCATACTGAAAAGATGAGATCAAGCTCAGATGTGACAGAATATCCCTTTGAGAAAAAGTAGAGCAAAGAAAATGTGACCTATGGTTGATCATAAGTTAAAGGAGAGCCAACCTGATGCTAAATAAACACATGCTAAATCACATGCTCTAAAGAAAAGAGAAAATCTAATAGTGAATGTATTAGCATATCATTAAATTAGTGTGGCTTAACAAATTATCGTGGTGTAATCATCCACGTATACACAATCTTAAATTGCGGCGTGCACACATTATTGGACTTGACGTTGCAAGCCAAGCTAAAACAAATTACCCATAGAAGGAAGAAGTCTTCAGATCTATAAAAATCAAGCTCACGTATCTGAGACATGGCTCATCCTCCCCCATCCAGGCTGCTCAGTAGAAATCTCCATGGGCACTGCATTTTGTTCTGTGTCAAGCATCTAAGGACTTCTAACAGACTTGGGTGAAGATGGTGTTTGTCTCTGTCCTAGGTATGAACCCCAGCAGGGTGGGGGCACAGGGCAGGATGCTTTTTGTGTTCTTGTCTGCCTGTGTTTAGGAACCAGACTGTCATGTTTGGGTAATGGTAGGATACAGACTCTCTGAATCTTGCTATCTTCAACTTAGCCACTTCCACCCACATTCTGTCTGAGACAGCAGAAATTACCCTCTGAATCTCAGGCAAACACTCAAACAGAAAATGTTAACAAGTAAGATAGGCAGAAACGTTTCATAATACCTAAAAGTGACACTGAGTGACTGAGTACTTAGTGATGCCACTGAGAAAATGGCAAGTCAGATGCTGGGGATGTAGGGACATCTCCTGTGTGCTACAGAGGTTCTTGTTTCACTCTGTTCAATACTGTTAAGTTTTTCATTTGAATATTAAATCCTCTTTTGGAGGAATTGAGAAGCAGTGGAGAAAATAAGAAAGAAAGTAACAAGGACTACAAAATATTTAGAAAGCATGTCTTAAGTGAACAGATTTCAGAAAATGGATCAAAAAAAGGCTGATTTGTTTCAATACAAAGAAGTTGTTATGATCTCTTAATGAAATTGTTTCCTCATTCCCTAGAAGGAAGTTAGTAGCATCATCAGCAGACAAGTCTAGCTTTTGTTTCTTTGGATAAGGGTAGTGAATCCTGGTAAAAAACTATTTAACTCAAGGACAATGTAGCAAACATAGCCCACACAGCTTTGCAGTTGTGATCCACATGTCAGAACTCCCTGAAGAGCCACAGGAACCATGATCCAGCATCCTGGCTGCACACATGCTCTGAAAGGGATGTGCCCAGGCCACTAGTACCCTTATCTCACATGACACATGATCCTTTTTATAAGCAACTGATCATTTGCAAGTGTAAAAGAGGTACTTGCCTGCCAAAGCTGCAAGTGCTGCTCAGCGAGCTGTTCCCCAGCTCTGCCCAGAAGGAGAAGGTGGCCAGGCAGGTGGATGTGAGAGGCTAGTGCCTCAGCTGGCCCCAGCACTTGGGGAGGTGAGTGCTCAGGGTCATGGCTAGGTCTCTGCTTCTTCTCCTGTGTGTTACGGGGTTATCAACTCACGAAAGAACAAAGAATTGCAGAAAATTGGTGATATTGGCTAAGTTAGCAGAGTTCTTTCCTCAGTACGAGGTTCATATCCCTTTATATTAGTAGCAGGCACTGGGATGCTTGAGGTGCTGCAATTAAGGGAAAAATCTAAAGAAAGTTTCTGCTTTATGTGAGGAGTAACATCACCTCAGCCTTTATCCCTGAATGGAAGCCCAGATCCTGATCAGGCATAGACATTATCAACCTGCTCAGCCAAAATCTCTTGGAAAGCCTTTCTGGTGGTTGTGTGGCTCGTGTGCTCTTTGTGACCCACACTAACTCACCTGCATAGGTGAGAGCTATAAACAGCATGGAGGAGGCTGCTTGTCAGAAGGGCTGTGCACCCATCATTGCCACACCTGGTTTCCTTCTTGCAGCTGAGCCTCATCACATTTGCTGCAGAACTTAGCACTAAAATATTTGAGGAGGACAGGGCTTAGGTCAATGGAATGGAAAATAATGACAAATCAATTTAAATGCAGATCCTGGAAGAGTATATTATAATAAACTGCCTCAGACAAATTTTAAAAGGAAATTAGCTTTGGTAAAAATCAAGGATTCAGTGTATTAAAAAGTGACATAATCCCAATCATAATAGAGGTGATAAATCAGTTTTGCCAGATAAGAAATAAATCATGACTGAACAGTGAGGGAAGCAGATGAATGTTATGCTTTGGGGTTTGAATATGTCAAAGTGAATTTTGTAAAATATTTACAAATTTATGAAGCATTGACAACATCTTTTAAAAATCTGGTATTTAGAATTTTATGAATGTTTATACATTTGTATGAGTTTATGTGGCTCTGTATGTGTGTATGTATATATATATACATATGTATATGTGTATATATAATATGGATGTATATATTTACCCCTATGGAAATAAAAGAGGAACAAATGTACCTTTTATATACATTTTTTTAAAATTACTAGAATTCATGTTCTGTTTGGTTTCTGCATGTCTGTATCTCAGGATAAAACCATTTGCTTGTCTAAGTCACAGAAAGAGGAAGCTAAAAAAAATATGAGGCAAATAGGGCTGAGGAAAGGGAAAACCTATAGACCAAAACAAATGTAAATGCTATATTCTTTATTCTTTGCTTATGAGAAATACATGTTTCCTTTAGCTGATTTGAAACAGGACTTTACCATAATTGTACTTCCCAGTGAAAAAGCATTTTTGGGTTAATTCACATTACATATTTGTTTCTACAGCTAGATCCCAAGTCAAATGTACACATGCATATTGTGCCAGAAAGCAAACAGCTTCTGCATGAGATGAACTAATTAATTTTGATGCTTTCCAGCCTCAATTAGGACAGGTGGTTGCATTGTTTTGAGACAAACTGGTCTATAATAAATTCAGTATCTTTTATTCCTCCACTCATTTTCACTCCATTCTCCCAAATCTTTTCAAAATACATTTTATTGTATTTACTGTGACATGTAATAAACAAATTTTACAAGAGCATCCTCATTTGAAATAACAAGTAAGAAGCTGTAACCCTCCATCAGATTTTACATTCTTAATTGGTAACCAAGGAAGGAAAAAAACCTAACACCTAGACATAAATGTGAATTTCTATCCATTCAGTTAGAAGAGTCACCTGAGGCCGTGTGTGTACCAGCTGTGATAGCACATGTGGAGGGGAGGTTCCCTGTATATGGCATTTCCCAGCTTGCTTGTCTCCAAATATCAAAATAAAGTGTAATAAAAATGCTGTTCTAAGTCAGAGGCTACAAAATTTTCCCTGGAGTTTACTGTGTCGCAAGAGAACGAGGTGATAGGAGGAGGGGATTTGTGCATATGAGAATGTGAGGAGCAGACAGCAGCATTTCCTGGCCACACGAAAGGCTTGTAGGAAGCCTCTGAGGCACATTTACCATCTGTGATGTGCTTCACTTTGATGGCATTTACCTTGTGAGACTTAAGAGATTGTGACTCTTCCTTGGCTTCTTTCTGGGATCAACTTCTCTCTTCTGGAAAACAGACAGAGTAGCTAGTCCATGAGCTGCTAAGTGTTTATCTTTATTGTCACAAATGAAATATCTGTAAATATCTTCTGTGATGATCTGTCATGTCATCTAGTGTCAGATGCTACACTGGGACCATTGACTTTTTTGGACAAAGATTAACAGCTTTGGTGAAGCAAATATTGTATTTTCACCTGTGAAGAAAAAGGTTAGGTGAGTTTAGGAACAAGATGAGTGATAACTCTCAGTCAACTCATGAAAGGGGGTAGTTTTCAAGGTAAAATATATGAGGGAAATTGTTCCTGGGAAAGTGGGTGGGAGATGTCATAGATGGATAGGAATGAACAATAGATGCTTTTCAATCACAAGTTCATTTCCAGTAGCTAAAAATGAAAGATTATTATGATCAAAATAGTATCTAACTTGCTGTAATTCTCCTTGCATTAACTTACATTACCCAAGGGAGATCTGGATTTCAGAAAGCATATGAGGGGCTGATGGCCCTTTCACCCCCCATCACACCACCGTGCTCTCTGCTAATGTAACCCCCTTTCTGAATATCTCCAGATTTCCTTTTCTTTCCTGTTATTTCCTTTTGCTCTAAACAAACAGACAATTACCAGGGTCCTGGGAGTTCCCTCCTTGTATGGTGCTGGTTAATGGCAAACCCCCTTTGACTCTTCCTGCTTCATTTTACTTTACTCACTGTGTCTTACATTTAACTAAATAAACCTGTATAGCCTGTACAATAAACCGGTATAAATGCAGTTCTCAGACACTTCTTTGTCACGAAGTAAACAGTGGAACAAATAGATTGGAAGATGCGTTTGAATACTGTCTGGAGGGACAGTCTGAGGAGGCACTAAATTATTCAGTTCCTTTTGGCTGTGTCAAACAGGACAGAACAAACTTTTGGCAGTCCCATTTTGGGACTAGCCTGAAAAGTGTAAGGAATGACAGGCTTACTTCACATCTTCCCAGCCTGCCCTCCTGGGTGTGTTTCCAAAGGCAGGCATTGTGCAGAAGAATTGCCGCACCCTCTCATTACGTCCTGCCGCGCAGCTGGGCTGGGGGCTGCTGGCACAGGCACAGCGCAGCTGCCGTGTCCAACAGGCTCAGCCGGCACTGCTGAACACAGCTCTCGGCATTTCAGAAGTTTATACTGCCACCCATTGCTGTATCTGAGCACATTTTCCCTGAAAGTGATAGCAAACTCCTGAACAGATTTCCTTCGCAGTAACACATTTCTCGTTCTGGAATCACAGCTCTCCATCACAGCAAACAGATATATTTGGGAATAATGGTTTCTGAAGCGTGTCTGCGTAGGTTAGGGTGGAAATGCTTTCTCAAAGGCAAAGTGTGATCAGACTGTGGAGTCGTTGGATCTATTTTTGGTGCCTGCTTCTTCTCAGCCAAGAATACTTTGGCCCCAGCTTTGTCCCTCTGCCACAGGGGTTTTGTTCCAGATGTTGTCAGCATGTTGCAGTGGTGCAGGGGAAAAAAATCAGGTTTTCATAACCTCTGAGGCTGAGCATCCATTGCCTGACAACAAGATACATTACACCACATGACTGGAAACAACTGCACCTGCAGTGCAGGTGCAATGGGAATTACGGCTCCTATAAAATGACATGAGAAGGAAACTACATTTGGGACGTGCTGGTACATCTGTGTAAGTGCATAAGCGCATGCTGCTGAAATAATGGAATCTATGTTTTTCTGTAGACAGAGCTTACCTAAAAACAGGCATCAAACCAATACATCAGCAGTTGGTGTAATAAAGAACACCAAAATCAAGAACTTTCTTCAATGGTGTTGATTCACTCTTTTTCGGAGAGTTTGGGTGATTTCATGTTGTCACATAGTTCTGCAAATGTTTCTTTGCAACATGCTTGTGCTATTCAAAGAATTTTATTTTCAATTTCATTTCTTCCCTTTGGCTTCATCTACTGTAACAGCTATGCACATTCATCTTGCATTTGTGTTCACAACACATGCACACGTGTGTGTATTCCTTTACATCAGTACTTGTCCTCAAAGAAATTCAATCTCAAATTTTCTATGCCATTGGTCAGCATCTCGTGAAATTATCTGACAGGACATTTGTAGGCAAAAGAATGCATTTCTATAAGTGGGACTAGGAAGAAAATGCATTTTGTTTGTATTTTAAAAAATGTGATACTCATTTCACCAGCATCGTAGCACTGAGGAACTTCGTGGTATGTCTGGAGCAAAGCTCAGCTCTGCATGAGTTGTGTGAAAAACAAAACTTAAGCCATTTGTGCATGGGCAGCTCAAGCTGGAGGGATTTGGGGAGCTTCAGGGTACAGCAATTATGCAGAACCCAGTAAGGGACAGGATGGGAGGCCAGGATTTCCCCTCTACTGGTTTCTTCCAGCTTTGAAGAGACTGAGAAGGAACTGAGATTTTGCTAAATGGAACCTAGTCTCTCCAAGGATGTTTGTTCTTTCCCGTCTAGGGCCCAGGATGCAAAAAGTTATTGAAGAATATATCTAGCTCCTACTGAGAAGGAGGGCAGCAAGCTTGAGGGGAGGAACAGAAGAGCCAGGTGGAGGATGGGTATGCTTCAGGAAATGGGAAGAAATACATGTGGAAAAGGTGCTGATGGTGGCCGAGACTGGCTGTCGGGATGGAGCAGGACCTTATCCTCCCCAGCCCAGACTGAATCCAGGGCTTCTCAACAGTAAATGTTCGGCTACTCCTAGCCAGTGCCTCTGAAAAAACAACCCTCTTAAGAGACCAATTCACGTGGAGGTCAGTAAAAATGTTGGAAGGGTCTAGTCCTTTCGAATACCAAACTGGATTTTAGTTTGGGGGTGAGGGGTCGGGAGATTTTAAAAGCCTCTTGCAGAATGCAAGAGTGCAAAGAAACCCCCAAACTGTCCCTCATCCTATAAAGAGTAGATTTAATACAGCTTATCTTAGGCCAAAAGTACTGGTGAAAAGCAGGATGAGCAAGGTCCCACGTGGGGCATGGAGGTTTTCTCAGCATCCTCTCTGCATTTTCCCACTGCCAGTACAGCCACATAATATGCATCTGTGAGAAGCTATAAGTAAACATAGGGATTTGTGATACAACAAGGAGAAAATTACATAATGAAATTAAACAAGGTTCCTATCTGAACATAAAAGAGCTTCAATAATTTTAATTAATGGCCAGGAGACACATTACAAGATACAAGACAAGCAATGAGGCATAAATGAATAAATAAAACCATCAAGAATGCTGAATCATAGAACATATTTTTCTCATTTTATTTGGTTTTTTTTTTTAATTCCAATTTTTTTAAAATGCTCCATTTGGAGTTGTAGGTAATATTCAGATCTTGTTAATGCTTTAAAAATAAGTCAACAAATCAAACTCACTACAAAACATTGCAGATGCAATTTAATTTGAGTAGTGCATAACCAGCCATAGCATGCCAGGAAAGATCAGCAGTGTATTCATTGAACATAAGTCAAGACAGGTATACCAGATCTAATGAAAGTACCTGCTGTTGATTCTCTGTACTCATGCTTGAGTAAGCTTGCCCCTCACTTTAGTGGGCTGGGCTTATCCCTGGAGAATCATGAATAGTGCTTGAATCTTAAATCTACAATTGTCAATTTTCTGGGTTTGTCCTCTGACTGCCTAGATTTAGATCACTGAATCAGGCAAAGAGAATACCTGCTTTTATACCTCTAAGTAAAATAATTTGAGACATAGCTGAAGTGCAAGCTAAGTTAGATACCACCTAACCACCTTTCTTCAGGGAATCTTTCAAAAGAAGAATGCAAAACTTGGTCCATCAGGTTGATATTGCTAGTTTAAGATACACAATTTTTTTAATTCCAAAAGTAATAAAATTATTATACTTTTGTGTGGAAGTAATAAATAATTCAGTTCTTCTAAATTAAAAATTCTGTGAAAGACAGTGCTTGTCTGACTGAGCATTTGTTCAAATAGTGATTTTAAAGGGAGTGTCTAGGTGACAAATCCAGCCCATAAGGGTTTACCTTTAAATTACCCTGAAATTCAGCAATTAAGGGAAGTTTTAATAGCTGCAGCAGTCTACACCACAGCACTGTCTTATACCTTTGGCAGAAAAAGCTGAGTTAATGACAGATCATGGAATAGAAATCACTTGCTTTGCTCTAGAGAACAAACTGTCATTTATTTGCAAGTACTGCGTGAGAATTTATGGCATAAGCATTTGAGACATATTTCTGTATACTGGAGGGGGTGGGGGAACCCTATTAGATTCAAATGGAAAGAGAAAAGTACGATTTTAAAATGAAAATTTGTCATAAAAATCAGAATGAACTGTCACAACATGAAAACTGACATGAGAAAATACCTTTGAGACTGTGATTGCCCCTCTTCCCTGCTCCAGCCCACCAACATAGGCAATAACCAAGCAGAAAACTCATTCAAGGCAACTTTGCACCTGGCTGGTTTCAGTCTATGCTCAGCAACTTTTCTCTAATGAGACAAGCAACATCATTTAGTATATTTGGGGATGGAAAACTCTGCTGTTCCTATTCTTGAAACATTAATTATCTCTTGTATTTGTCCACCTAGAGGACAGACATAGGTCAGTTCAAAATTTACTTTTATGAACTACAAATGGATTTTCGAGGCACTAATAAAGGATCATTTACTGGAGTCTGATGCTAACTTGTGGAGCATAGCTATTCAGAGTTATAATAGAGTAGCCAGAGTGCTAGGAGTAGCTAGGAGTAGCTAGGAGTAGCTAGAAGTGCACATCCTAGTTAAGAGTAGAGACAGAAGATATTCCTCACCATCTGTAGATGTTTTCTTCCATAACATTTTGGCGGCAGTCTCCTTCTAGAAGTAGACTTCTTCTGCATCATTTTGGGTTAAGGTAACTCCATTGCTATTAAAATTACTACTACTTTCTCTGCATAAAAGCTGTCTGCACCAGAAAAAAAGAAAAAATTGAGCAACCAAAAATTTTAAAAAGACATTTCACATTGAATTGTCCAATCCCTTACTAATTTTTACTAAAGTACCCCAGTTTTGAGAAACATTTCAGCACTAACAACTCCGAATATTCTGATGGAATGAAAATGTTTTTACATTTACACGTAAAACATCTAAGAAAGTAAGTTCATCTCTAATTAGATCTAAAAAAAAACTTTCTTGGTATTTTTGATGTAGAAGTAATACTCCATATATAGTTGTAGCGGGTTGATCCCTGCTGAATGCCAAGCACTCACCAAAGCCCTTCTCTCACTCCCCTCTGGAGCTGGACAGAGGAGAGAAAATTTAATGAAGGGTTCATGAGTTGAGATAAGGATGGAGAGGGATCACTCATCAAATACCATCACAGGCAAAACAGGCTCAACTTAAAGATAGGAAGTAAGTTTATTACCAACAAAATCAGAGCAGGATAGTGAGAAGTAAAATAAACCCTTAAAAGCACCTTCCCTCCACCCCTCCCTCCTTCCCAGCTCTACCTCCTATCCCCAGGAGCGCAGGGAGGTGAGAATGGGGGTTATGGTAAGTTCACCACCCATGGTTTCTCCCGCTGCTCAAGGAGGGGAGTCATTCCCCTCCTCCGCCTTGGGGTACCTCCCACAGGAGATAGTTCTTCTCCAACGTCAGTTCATCCCACAGGCAACAGTCCTCCCAAAACTGCTGCAGTCCTTCCAGGACAGGCTGCTCCAGCATGGGTGCCTCTCTCTACGGGTCTCCTATGGGGTCACCCTCCTCTCAGGCATCCACCTGCTCCAGCATGGATCTCCTCCATGTGTTGCCTTGAGGGTTAAAACCAGAAGCTCAGGCGAAGTTATTAAGGTAGGGAAAAGCAAAAAAACCCTTTTATTTTGGAGATTCTCCAAGGAAAACTGCCGTCGCAGGGGGGCACCCCTCCGCACGGCCCGACACGAGTCCCAGTGTACAAAAAGTCTGTGTGTGAGGGTAAGGGGAAAAATCTTCTGGTGCAACATGCTCTATATATTATGGGTTAGCAAATTAACATCATTTACAAAGATTCTCCAGTTAAGGGATAGAATTCATGGCTTGGGTCCTTGCGGTGGCTTTCGATTGGACTTTTCTGTTCTCTCTAAACTTTTGGTTTTTTCAGTCATCACAACAAGAAAACATGTTCTAACATGTTCTCAACTCTGGAATGCTTAAGGCAATAAAATGGCTCTATTTTGTCTGGGATATGGAGTATTACAAACCAGGGTTACAGTGGAAAAAGTTACAGCAATTCTAACATAAAACTAGGAAAAAAGCAAAAACCCCTTGGCATCACATGCGCTGCAGAGGCACAGCTGCTACATCATGGTTCTCCATGGCCTGGAGGGGAATCCCAGCTCTGGCACCTGGAGCACCTCCTCCCTCTCCCCCTTCTCTGACCTTGGTATCTGCATAGTTGTTTTTCCCACGTTATCACCCCACTCTTCTCTGGCTGCATTTACAACTATGCAACACCTTTTTTTCTTTCTTCTTAAATGTGTTGTCACAGAAGCGTTACCACCATTTCTAATTGTCCCAGTCTCAGCCAGCGGCACATCCACCTTGGAGCCATCTGGCATTGGCCCTGACGGACATGGAAGAAGCTTCTGTGAGCCACTCACAGAATCCACTCCCGTAGCCTCCCCACTACCAAAATCCAGGCCATGCAAACCCAATACAATGGTCTTTCAAAGACACCCCCAAATTTAAAGAGTCATGAAAGCTATATTAAATTTCAGAAAATGTCTCACAGCTGAGCCATTTAACAAAAGTAATCTGTTTGGACCCAAGCTCAAAAATCTAAAATGTCATCTGATTGCAATATATTAGAATTCTCCAGGGAGGAAGTACCAGGAATTAATAGGCTTCTTAGTCTAGCAAGGAAAAGTACAACATGCAGCACATAAGGGGAGCCAGACTGCTTCAAACTCCCAAGAAGGTCCATATTTTAAGATTGAGATTAGTCACTGGAACAAGCTGCTAATAAAAGCAGCAAATTCATTTCTTTGGCCTTCAAAAGCACAATAACTGGATTTCTGAAAATAAGCATTAGTCAAACTCAAGTGATGAAGCCTGATAAAGGTATGACTGTGTGATTGTTAATGGCTTGTGATGTGCAGGAGGTCGGATTACATGCTCTAGTGATACCATCTCTTCTTAAATGCTCTGAGTAAATACAGCATTGTACTTGCTTCAAGAATAATGATCAGGATTCTGCAAATCCACCTTTTTCTTACCCTCAATTTTATGTTTCTTTTCAGAAATCAGGGAAACAATTGCCATGTTCCTGTCTATGTCTGCTTTGCTATTTTCTACGCTCCTAAACCTTGAAAAGAAGCAGAAATCACTTTATGACCCCTTCACACTAATATGGCATTAATACAAATGAGAGTTGGGGCCATTATATTTATCACTGCTAAGTCCACAGAAATGACAGGCACTCACTGGGCATGCTGTAGCCTCAGGCATGTGGGATAAATGACAAGATTTTAGGGACTCCTTGGGAGCTTCAATTACCATTTCAGTTCTATGAACAAATAAACACTAAAGATGTTAAAGTATCTGTTTTCTTAAAAACTTTATTTATTTAATTGAAACAGTAATTTCAATTCTGAAGATTTGTGTCATGCCTGTCCCATGCCAGCCTTTTGTCTATTGTATTTTCTTCCGAGGTATTGCCCTATCTAGCTGCAAGGGAAGCTCCCACTGCATCTTCCATTCCTGAATGATTTCTAGCACTGAGTTAAGTTTAAAAGGGAAAAAAATATTTGTTAACAGCAATGATGTTTTTGAAAACTGGAAGTGATGCAAAGAAGCAGTGCCTCTGCTATAATTTGCTCTGGGGAGTCGTTCTGTGCCTGACACCGTGCTTTCCTAGTAAGTCCTGATTTCACCACAGCAGCATTGCTGTCTATTTCCCTGGAATGAGCATCCATGCATCCTTCCCGGCACCGGGTTCTTGCTGACCCGGTGGAAGAGAGCAGCCACAGCTGTTTAGGGCGCTGGCGGAGCGCAGGACAGGGGCAGCAGCGGCCTGTCCTCAGAGCGAGCGTGCTGGGAGCAGGTGGGTGACACAGGCGGAGAGGCGGGCGGGACACACTGCACCTGGAACACCACGGTCTGGAGCTTTGACTTGGACATCCAAATGTGAGCCAGCAGCGCCCTGAGAGGCGATTGAGAGCCATGTTAGAAGCCTGTGCACCAGTAAGGAATAATGTCCCTGCTTCGCCATCTGCTGTTGTTGTCATTTTGGAGGAGGTAACAAACAGCCTTCCTACTCCGGGGGCGAGTGCTCCATTCGCTGTCTTTGTAACCAGGACTGACGTTCAAACCCGCAAAGGGAGCCTCACCTCCACACTCCGTCGAGCTGCCACCCTCCGGATACGCACCAGCATCGCTGAGGAAAACCGGCGGAGGCTTCAGGGATCCTGAGCTTCAAACCGGACGGTTTCTGGCCGTCCCGTAACACCGCCGTGACCTGCCTCTGGATTGGAAAAGGCGCTGAGACAGGCTGGAGAACGGGCGAGACGGACCCTGCCCGATTCCAGCACTGCGTGCCCGTCGCTCCCGGCTCACAGCCGGACCCTCCCGGTCGCTGTCCCGGTCCCGGTCGCGGTCCCCGCGCCAGGTGGCAGCAGAGCCGCAGCGACGGGCGGGTGGCGGGCAGGGGGAGCTCGGAGCCAGCGCCGCGCCCTGCTGAGAGCAGCATGGAGCAGCTGCAGGGTTTGGGTTTTCTTCTGTCTCAGAAAATGTTTCTTTTTAAATATTTGTTTGCACGGTTTCAAATCAATAATAAATGAAAAGGAAAACCGTGAAAGCTGGGAGCGCAGGGGAGTCCATCAGAAAGTGGCCTGGGCTCCGAGGTGCCAGGGCTGGCGGGTGCTTCGTAGGCTCTGTCTGCCGTGGACTTGGGGCTGTGGAGTCACGGCCATATGCTCTTTCTGCAATGAGAATTTAGGGCAAGGGGAATTTGCCAAAGGGTGACAAATTCCTTGAAGACTTGTACAAAAAGTGCCGGATCTTTATACACAGAATGTCATGGCCAAGTTCCCGTCCAGAAGACTAAATCTCATTCATTTATTTACCCGTTAACCTCTCTTGCTCTGGTCTATTATAATGCCACCCCAATGTTTTAATTGTTAGCAAGTGAGTCACAGCAAGATATGTCCTTTTAGTAAAATTGTTGGAACCAGGACCCAAACTCTTTCTGAGCACTGAAATTCAGGTGAGTTTCCTCAGTAATTCAGTCCTCAGGAGAGTTTCAATCTTAAACACTGACTTTTACAGGGTTGACACTAGACTTCTACTATGAAGCTACTGAAATTTTTTATCATTAAGTTTTTATTACAGAGGTCACCCCTACCCTGTGCTTGACCTTATTTGTAATAATTATAAATCAAACATTTAACCTCTCAATGGGTAAGAATAGTAGGGTGACTATAATTTTTGGGGGGTTGTTGTAGTATTTCTTACAGGCTGCTCACAGACCATATGAAGTTGTAAATTTGAAAATTAGGAACTAAAGCAGGGAATTGTAGAGTCCTTTTTACAGGAATTTAACCAGCCTGTCCCAGTAACATTGCATCACACCATTAAGTGGTATAGGGCTTCTTGTCCCCACAGCCATCCAGGGCTCGACAGACCCTGTGCCACTGACTGGGTGTTGTACCTCACAACCAGCCACCAGGCAAAACCGCATCTCTCGCCCCTGCCTCAAACCAGACATGGACTTGGACATTAAAGTTGAGGATAAGACCCCAAAAACATTCCCTGACCTATCCCTAGGCCTGTGTCCCACCTCCTGCCCCAGGTGGAGGGGCAGCTACAGCCGTACAGCTGGCCCTACAGCCCTGGAGAAGGCATGTGAATGCCCGCAGGTCTCTGGCTGCTCAGGAAGAGTCTGTACAGCAAAATGCAGCCATGGCGTTGAGGAAGAACTGTGTGACCAAAATTGTACCCAGGGACCCAGCCCTGTCCTACCTTCCCTGGGGATCACAGCCCCTGTCATCCACCAGGAATGCTGCTTTCAGGAGCTGGGTGCTAACCCCCACTTTGCTCATTAGAGAAGCCCTTGAAGGGGTTGCAAGATATATCCATTGATGAGTTCAGATGACGAATTATATTGTTGCCTTTCTGCAGAACTTAGTTACTGAAAGTTTTATTTGCTTTATTTGGGGCTTCTGCAATAGTTTTTGTGAGTAATACCCTATTATAATTTTAAAAAGTAAACAGGTATGTGGATGTCCCGGTTTGAGACAATATAAGGAGGAAAATGCCCTCCAGGGGGAAGGTAGACTATTAACAGCCCCTCCCCCAGCAGGTCCGGAAAAAGCAATTCCTTGGAGGGAAAATGAAAAAAACCTGTTTATTTACAAGGACGAACACAGGCTGCCTGCAGGCACAGAAAAGAAATGAACAATATTAAATTATAAACCACTTGCAATGGAGAAACCTGTGAAACAGAGTCTTCTTGTGTGGCCACCCCATTGACAGGCGAGGCAGGGCCCCTCCCCCAGCAATGCCGGCGATCAGATGACCTGGTTTGGTGTCCTGGACTGCAGCTCAGTTGAAAAGCAGTTTCAGGGAAAAGGAAAAGTCCCAAGGAAAACTTCCTTGTCTCAGCTAGCTAGAAAGGAAAACAAAAAAATTCGCTTTCCGTCTCTCTCCCTTGAGAAACAGAGCCGAAAGACAGGCCAAAAACAAAAAAAAAGGAAAGAAAAAAGCCCCTCTCTCTTCCCTGCTGCTTGCAGCAGAGCCGAGAGCAAAAAAAAAGAAAGAAAAAAAAAGCCAAACCACAAAACAACCTGCCCGAGTCCCGGGGCGGGAGTGTCTGTTTTTGTCCTTGAAAATTCCTGGATTCAAATCAGAGGCACAGAATTCATGTTTAGTATAAAGCAGGTGATATGCGATAAATGGTGTCATACAGTCACCAAGACAGTGGGAATAGAAATATTAACCGCATCTGACTCCTTCACAGTGGAGCCTGAATTCCAAAGCTTCAGCTGTGAGTCTGCTTCTGTACATTGCCTCAGTGCATACGGACAAGGGGTATGGGATGATAAAAGCCCCTGACAATACAAAAGGCTGATCAGAAGCCTGTGGTCTAGGCACACATTGCTGATGTTGGACCCTGTTCCACAACGGGGCACGAATGCTGAGCACTGTGAAGGTGCCTGCATGCACTGTGGCTGTCTGCACCTCCCACGTAGCTAAGCCTCTGCTTGGTGGGTTCAGGTTTCCTGGGGCCCTGATGGCCACAAGGCTAGAGCCTGGCACGATGGAGCCATGGTGGATGTGCATTTCCGTTGCTCCCTTCTCCACACAAGTGCTCTTTACTGAAGTCAAAAAGGAGTGTGGATAGAGAATGTGAGAGAGAACGAGGTAACTTTTGCCTCCTACCTCAGAGGTATAATGCTATGCTGCTTCCTTGTTCTGTCTCTAATGGTCTGATCTGAGTAGATCAAGAATCAGCTGCTGCTTCAAGCTGTCTTTGACAAGAGCATGGAGAATTCTAGGCAGTTGATGAAGTGCCAACTCCATTAGCTCTGCAGCTGCTGTGTTCTCATATACTCCTAGACAGCCTGAACAAGCATGGTGGGCTACTGGGGGTGCGCAGTGTCTGTGGGCTGCCACCACGGGTCAACAGCTATCTGGAATGCAGGAGATATTTGTCTTCATTCTGTCTCTCAAATGGTCTTAGTATAGCAGACGATTGATAAACTGTTCCAGAAAAGGACTGAAATCCCAAAGTGCTGAGAAAGGGTGGTAAGAATGACCTCTCTTTCTTCCTCAAACTTGTTGAGCTGTTCTGCTCCTGTACTTTCTTGAATCTCCCCCAGCTGCTTTCGTCTTTACACAGAGGTCGCTCTGTACCCCACAACACACCCATGTGAAGTGTCATTTTTTTCCCTCTAGTGTGATGACAGATTATTTATGGAGAACAGGGGAAAAAAAAAAAAAGAAATGTGGAATATTCTGCACTTGGGGTCAGAAATATACCCTCAGACCTAAAGTGGTCATTCATGAAGATGGGTTGACAGAGTGCAATGGCAGATGTAGTGAATCATTGTCCAGTGTGGGTCTCGGAGATCATGAAAACATTAGGGAAAAGCAGAGATCACATCTGCCATGGTAGATGGGGGTCTATGTAGAGATTTCTCCTCTCTGCAAATACTACTGTCCTCCTTCTGTAATGGCCTGGCTGACAGAGCTCACCAAAGTAGTAGCCAGCATGTTTTCAATACAAACTGATGTGCCTGCTATACTGTGACCTGTGTTGAACCTTCCTGCCAACATCACATTTATTCTGTGTTAGGAACCCTTCTTGGGCTGCTTCTGAGAGACATGGGACTGTATGGGGCTGATAACCCAGAAAGAAACAACACCAGCTGGCTGGCTCCCAGGCTTTGGCAGGCACATGTGGACCCCTGGCCCTGTCATCAAAGTACCTCTCTGGTACTGCCTTGCCTCAGATCTGCAGCAAACTGTGCAATTGCCAAGGAGCCAAATGGCTTCCAAAAGCATGCCTGTCCTTTGCAGGGCCGCACGACCTACAACCATCATTGCCTCCTGCCTTGTGCGAAGCCGACCTACACTCAATGCAGCAGTATCTTCTTACTGCTGGACCCGTGTTCCCAACAGCCAAGCCATCACGAGAGGCATGGTCCTAGAAGATGGTGACCAAGTCACTGACATCCTTTGGGTCCCAGATCACACAGAGCTCTGCTGCTGAGAAACATTCCCTAGAAAATACGCTGATTTTCCATTGACTAGAGGAAAATGGGGGAGGTATGATTGCAAGGCTGAGCTAGACACCATGAACACCCTTTCTGAAGACCTCCAGGATTTCTTTTTTTTTTTCTCCTCCACTTACCAGTTGCCTAAAGGCAGAGCCAACCTTTAAATATTTGTGGCTTTTTTCTCCAACAGAACTTTCCTAAATACGGTAAATATTCAAAGTGTACTTTGCTCTATTTCATAGATAAGTTGCCTGAAGGATGTATTCAAATGAGGGAGATCACAAGCACATGTCTACTTGTTCTTCCACATGCTAGGTGTACACCCACGCATCAGTTTAAGGAAAACTCCATGTCAGTTGATAAATGCATATATACATGCAACAAAAATGCTGTAATGTTGAAAAGAACATTTTCATTTTTCATTTACCTGGGACAAACCATGTCTTTGTATCAAAGCAACCCTCTAATACATAGTCTATGCCTCATTTAGAATATGCTTATTAAAATGAACTAACACATAGAGTAAAGAAAACAGCTAAGAGGTATTAGGGAAAGCTATGGCAGAAAAATAAGTGGCTGGCAAATAGTGCTTTCACAGAGCCTAAGCAGACCTTCAACCTTCAGAAAAGAATATTTTGTAATATTATCTTATGTTGCACAACTGCTGAATCACAACAAAGAAACTGTAAATTGAGGCTCCTTTAAGACTTATCAATGAACATAATCTCAGTTTTTAACTATAATATGAAAGCAAGATTAAGCAACAAGGCATCCAAGTGCAACACTGACAGGGGTGTGAAATTTCTGTCCTACAATAATTTTGCACTTGTTTTCTCCCAACTGGCAGGTTTAATATGGCCCAAAAAGTTTCATATATAGAAACTCTTCCTAAACTCAACAAGGAAACCTCTACTCTTCCTTTTTGTTCTTTAGGATGCTTTTCTAGAGTGTTTCTTCTTCTTCATTAGAAACAGAAACATTAAAAACTACAAATCTCTGCAATGAGGCAGCCCTCAATAAATATTGTTCACACATTTAAAATTTATATTTTTTACACCCAAAATACTTTCAGGGTTTTTTTTTTTTTCAGAATCACTTTTGTCTAGATTCTCCTTTTTTCCCCACATTTCTCCTCTGCAATGTCTTGCAATGTACTGAACAGAGATGTTTGCCTGGTGGTCTGATGACTCTGCCACATTATCTGGGCTCTGCTCACTAACTTTGTCCTCTCAGCTATACTCTCCTCAGATATTGACACTGCTTTTCATACACAGAAATACTTGTATTTTAAATACTCTTCAAACCAAAATGTCCTTGGATTTTAGAGGGTGTATTTTCTGTCCTCTATGTCAGGCAGTTGTGAAAAGTATGATTTAGAGAGTGATTTGCATTATCTGTGGCACAGCCTTCACAGTACTAAGATGGTGCTTAATGATACCATTGCAGAGCAGCTCATAAAACTGGGCACATAAATGTTTTTATGGTTATGGACTTGTACAGGCTCAATTCCATGTATCTTCCTGAATTTAGGCGTTTCTGCTGAATTAGATTTTGATCTTTATTTTGCCATTCTACTATGCATCTGGGGAGAGGTCTGGGCTAAAAGCAGCTAAGGCAGCAAACCATTCGTTTCTTCAGGGTTGCCAGTCTCTGGAGAAACATCACTGAGCTGTTGAGAAACACTAAGAAAGAAGTAAGACGTCACTTGTTGTCTAGCTTAAATTTTGTTCTTCATGTGAAGAAACAGCTATTTTAAGTATTAATTTTAGAAGATACAAGATTTCGCTGCAAAAGATTCCCTTCAAACCATCTCAAGATGTTATCCTGTCAGCAGGAAAACAAACATGCTAGTAACTGAGCAGTCATAGCCTGCTCTGAGAAGTCAATCTTCAAGCCACTCTCTCTCGTATCTTAAAGTAGTCTTACGGAAACATGACCTGTCAAGTGTGAACAAGCCAAACCATAGGAAAGGAGTATCAGTGGGAAGGACTAAAAGACTGTGGCATGGACATGGTGGGAGATGGATCCCATGATTTTGGATTGTCAGAGAAAAGTTTGGTTCTTTGGCAGAAGAGGTTTGGGAATGGGATAGAGTGAAGGCAAGATGTACAGACTGGAGGATTGTTGTGGTAGGGAAAAGAAAAGATGCTGTCTTACTCTGTAGTAGTAGGAGAGAGAGGAGACGGGCACTGAAGTGAGAGGGATTTGAGAACTGGGCCTGAGGGTATTGCAAAATGGAAGATGGGAGTAGACATGACAGGAGTATTTATTAGACAAGCCTAATGACACTGATCGTTGTCAGAGCCCTCCCCATGCCACACAAGCGCACTCCCAACGCCTTCTTCCTGGGCAAACAGCTGCTGACAGTGCAAAGGGGCACATTAAGATGTGTTTGCAATAGCAGATTAGCTGTCCTTTCTGTTGAGTCATCACTTCTCAGCCACAGCTAAAACTGGTTTATTCCAGGATGAATGTTTTCTGTGGAGTGGCTGCTGCACTGTAGAAGGCTGACATCCATGTGAGTCTAGTGGCATTAGCCTGGTGTTGGTCAGCCAAAGACCCTCACGACCCGCCTGGTAGTCTGACTGTCAATTTAGTTGTGATTTCTGTCTAAATGTCCCTCCACTCCTGCCTGGAGCCTTCTGAGCAAGATTCATACTGAACTTGGACCAGTAGTCTGCCTCACATTTTTTCAGCCCTCCCCAGCTGCATATATAAAAGCTCTTCTCTTTAAAAATGCTTACCATCTACAGCCTATTTGCATGTAGATAAGTAAGACCAAAGGTCACTCAATACTGTTTTAAGTTCACTGTCTTGTCTTTCAGGAATAGACTGAGCAGAACTCACAAAGCTAATTACAGCTGAAGAATTGTTTAAAAATCCATCACTTCTCAGCTACAGCACTTCAGATAAAAACTGTGTTCCTGTGAAGAGACTTAACACCTACTTATGAGTCCAGTGGGAATGCCAGCTGGATACAGCAGCAGTCACACAGTGAGTTAGTGGGAGATTAACAGTTTGATCACAGGAAAGCTTGCACACCTACCCTACTCATAAGTAAAACTATGACTTCAGGCACAAAGAACATAGAACATACCTCCACAATAGTGTTCAGGAAAAAGAAACGTAGAATGAAATTTGGAGATCATTCTGGTAATCTTTGTGTACAAACAGGGGGCCAGAAAAGAGATATCATATTTTCATAGTATTTTCCTATAGGTTGCTGGTAAAACAACTACTAGAATACTGTGCTCAAAGGGATAAAGACTAAAAAAATATATAGATTAAACTTACAAAGCTTATTATAGATTGCTTAATCATCCTTAAAGCTTGTTCTATTACAATGATCAAAGATTAAATATCCCTTGATCACAATTTCTAAATGCCAAACCTAGCTGTTGAAGGTATAATGAGATTCAGTGGCTGGAAGACGAAGCTAAACTAATTCAGACCATAAATAATACACTCATTAGTTATCTGTATGCATATTAACACTTGAAATAATCTATCAAATATTGTCCATCACTAAAAAGTATTAAGTCAATATTGGGTTTTTTTATTTGATAGACATGCTTTAATTCAGCAACATCTATTGGACTTGAAGCAAATTAAAAAAATGTATGTCCAGTGACCTGTGTTACTCAAAGAACTGAAGTAAATAATTTTAAAGTCTATATTAATAACTGAGTTCTTTAATTTATCCAGTGAAAATAACAACATCATAGCTTGGTTAGGTGGGTTAGGCCTTATATCTTGATTTGTTTGTTCAAATCACAGTATTAGGATATCCTTTGCAGGGAACATCTCCTTCCTCCCATAGCCAGCAACAATCCTAAAATAGACCATTGGGGCACATCCTGGCCTCGCGATTGTGTTGCCACCTTTGTCAGCAAGCCTTCACAGAGAACACACTGGATCAGATAGGAACATTTTCACCAGCAGTGTTGTGCTAAGGGATTACAGAGAAGGTTACAGATATTACGGATTACAGACATTATTTGGGGCCCTAACTATATCCTGCTGAGAGATGTCCCATGACAGTTGCCCCTTGTAAAATGCATTGTAGTGCAGCCTGGGAGCAATGTGCTCATTTTTCAAGGTGATAGACATCTAAGTGTGCCTCTCATTAAGCTCTCAGTCAGGCAATTCCAGAGTCCAATCACTGCTCTGCCTTTTTATTGGTCCAGCAGTGATTCATTTACCTCCCTGTGACTATGCATCAAATAAGAATAATCTGCTTTCTAGGGGCTCGCAGGCATTAGGTACTGTTATGTGGCGTGCTGTAACTTGAAGGTGCATCTCAGCAGGTCACCTAGAGCAGCACAGTGACTAGTCTTTCACCTGTGTCAATGATGAATGAACAAGCAGCATAAAACCTGGAGAAGAGAAGACTTCGGGGTGACCTAAATGCGGCCTTCCAGTACCTGAAGGGAGCTTGCAAGAAAGCCATACAGGGACTTTTTACATGTCCCGTCACTGAGAGTATTCAAGGCCAGGTTGAATGGGATTTTGCGGAGCTTGGCAGAGCAAAAGGTGTCCCTGCCCATGGCAGGGGGATTGGAACTAGATGATCTTTAAGGTTGTTTCCAACATAAACTATTCTATGATTTGATTCTATGATTTCATCTTACCCTTTTATTACAGTTTGTCATTTCTCTTTCACTAGATATTTGCTAACAGCTACTGGCATCTGGCACATACAGGTAATAAGAATTGTATTTTCAGGGAGATGGCTGTTACAACTTGCTGCTAGTTTTTGCCAAATTATACCCTATTTTGCATTTGGTGCAATGTTAATTTTTGATTTCTTTTGCCAGTTATAACACATTGGCCTAACTTAAGGTGTATGGTATAGAGATTTGCTCAAGGATTTTCTTTTGTAAAGCCCTTACACCACTTTTTCTATGATTAAGGGCAGGTGCTTTATCAATCTTTTGCATATGATATTGTGCCAAATGGCAGTCATGAAAGTCACCACTAGTTTTGAAGAGCCAGACAATGGACACTTCTTCTCCAGGATCAGGCTGTGTCAGCTAAAAGGACATTACAGCTCTCCTGACAGACACTGTAGTTCTTTCCCAGCTGTTAGCTGAGCTGTTTGCAGAATTGTTCCTTACCTACCTGGAGCTAAATGTGACAGGCCAGAAAAGGGTTACTGTTCAAGGTAACCCAGCTTGCCTTGACTGGAGTATAAGCAGCTCAGGAGCAGATTAGAAGGGTCAGTAAACTGCAACATGGATGGTGAGGGAGAGGTGTTCAGCTGAAGACAACAACTTCTGGTAGCACAGCCAGATCTTGCAGTGAACATGTACTGCAGCCTTAGTTTTGCTTGGTTTCTCATCTGTTTAGAATAAGGAGCACAATAGAAAGTAGGATTTTCCTCTGGCAGCTTCTACTTATCCCAATCTCCTATACATACCTCCCCCTTAAAGCTAGATTTTAATTTGCCCATTGAGCTCTCTAAAAGATCCCTTCTTTGTTCTTATTCACTTCCCACTCACTTCTAAAGACAGTGGCTGCGATCTGTGGCTGTGAATTCTGTTATGCAGCAGTGCCTCTTTAATTAGTACTTGAACTTATTCCTTACTGTTACTTTGGAAGAATTTGGAGGTATTTTCTCATTTTCATTCTTTGGGTTGCTTAATGAAAAATTCACCTTCTGCAACAGATGATGGGTTTGTAAATCACAATAACTCAAGTCACAAAACTTTAATTTCACAGATTAAATTTAAGCAGTTTGTTGCTATTGCCAATGTATTAACTTCTTTCAAGCTACTTCCAGTTCCAGCTCTGTATTGAATACAAAATGGAGACTAGGGAATATATAACTACTTAAATGGAGTAAAATAAGAAGTGTGTGTCTGGATCCTTATGTTTGGGCTTCAGGCTAAATTGGTATTTTATTACTTATTGCTGTTGAAATATGGGTTTCATGATCAGATTCCCTCAGAAACCTGTCATTCTGAAGTACTCATGATGCCAAGGGTTTGGGGTTTTTTTGCTTTTTTCCTAGTTTTATGTTAGAATTCCTGTAACCTTTTTTCATTGTAACCCTAGCTGGTAATACCCTATATCCCAGACAAAATAGAGTCACATATCATCCTAGCATTCCAGAGTTGAGAACATGTTAGAACATGTTATTGTGTTGTGATGACTGAAAAANCATGTTAGAACATGTTATTGTGTTGTGATGACTGAAAAAACCAAAAGTTTAGAGAGAACAGAAGAATCCAATAGAAGGCTGCTGCGAGGAATTGAGCCACGAATTCTATCCCTTAACTGTAGAATCTTTGCAAACTATGTTAATTTGTTAGACCATAATATATAGAGCTGTTGTGCTGAGAGAAGGGAGATTTTTCCCTTTTCCTTACCCAAACCTATCCTTTGTTTCGTACACTGGGCTTTGTGTGTCGGGCTGTGGGGGAAGGGGTGCTTTCTCCCCACCCCATGACTGCAGCTTGCTTGGAAAACTTCTGAAATAAAGTTTTTTTGCTTTTCCCTACCTTCATAAAAACGCCTCAGCTCCTGTTTGTAACTCTAGAGGCAACACTTACAGTATTCAGGAGTTTTTTTGTTTATCCTCTTCTGTAGTGGTAATGATTAATCTGATTCTTTTGGCATGCAGTTTTAAATCCAGTCACTCCAGCAGAATGAAACCTTAACCTTAGCAAATGGAAATCTACTGCCTTGTTAGTGTGGAGTTCTTTTATATGTGCTGAAGGGCTAAATGTTCAGTAAACTGTCCTACAATGATTTCATGAGTATACCTATCTGCTTGGTAATCAGTCTGATTTCTGGTAGTGGAGGTAAATTTAGATTTCATTTTGTAAGGAAAAGTGAAATACTCCTGCTAAAAGACCTTAAGGGAGGTTTCATTCTGCACAGCTATTTCACTCCTTTCTGTGAAAAACATTTCCCAAGGGACATTTTATTTCACAGAATATTCTGAGTTGGACAGGACTCACAAGGATCATCGAGTCCAGCTCTCATGTGAATGGCCCACACTGGGATTGAAGCCATGACCGTGGTGTTGTTAGCACCGTGTTCTAACCAACTGAGCTAATAAGGAAATGTGTAATTACCTTAAGACCAAATCAGAAATAGAATTACTTGGCAGCTAAAATCTAGTTTCTGTTAACAGCTTATCCATTGGAGGGGCTGGCACAGCAGAGATCCTTCACCTTTGACACTGTCAAAACTGTCTCTTTCTAACAAAGGTATTGACTGACTTAACTGCCTTCTTTTGCCTTCAGTTCCTTCTCTTTTTTTCAGACATTAATTTCATTTGGAATGCTTACATATAAGAGATACCTGATGCGTGGGAATTTTGGTCTTCTTTTCCAAATAACTGGTAAAGAACTAGGGCCATAGTTTTCTATAGCTTGCACTTTTTTGTTGATTTACAAATATAGCAACTTCAGTACAAAGTTCAGTCCAGACTGTCATTTTGTAGAAAAAAATGTACTCTGGATACAGTGAAGACCTCTACTATAACTCTCAATGGGACTTTTCCTTTCTTAACATAATGGCAAAAAGATATATTGGAAGATGTAAGAAGGCTAAGAATCAGTTAAACGTTCATAGAATGAGGATTCATTTTTCAAGAACAAGAAAACCAGCTGACTTCACACTTAGGGAAGTTGTCAAGTTCTGTGGAAGTGAGAAGATAGTGTCTAGTAAGAAGTTATTAATTACACTGAGGCCTGCTTTATTTGGGAGTCTCTATCCATGTGAAACTGCAAACTTATGCAGAATATATTCTAATTTTCCTTGTGCTGTGTTTTCAAATGCCTAAGCCTTCTGAAATAAAAGGATGAAAGAAACAGTAACCAACACCCATCTCCAACACACTGTGCACACCTAGTGAACAGATAAAGTGTTGTGCTGTAGCATCACCATTTCCAAAGGAAGGAGGGTGGATATATAACTGGAGTACAGCTTAGCCTTCAGACCACTAAAAATGGGTTCCTTCCATAGCCCACTGGTCACTAGTGGGGCCATTCCACAGCCTAACCCTTTGAATTTGAGGAAGTATTTATACATAGATTTACTAGATTACAGCCTCAGTCCACAAAGACTTACTTGTGTTTTTCACTGTGAGGAATCCCACTGAAATATTGATAAAGTTTCTGAGAATGAAGCTTGAAAAGCTTGTTTGTGCTTCTGAGTGGCCATTACTAATTGCAAAATCAAATTGTTTTAAGAGAAGCAAGGCAAAGGAAACTTGCTTCCTGTGATTTTTCCACCAGAAATTTATCTCATAACATGTTGTTCCCACTGGTCTTGCACCGTCCTTAGCAGTTTGCAGAATGTGCTGCCCCTGTGTGTGCATCCAGTGATGTGCTGTTGAGTTTGGGCTCTCTCTGGTAACTGATGGACCTGTAGCCAAACAGGACAGACAACCCTTCTTTGTGGTGCAGTCTTTCTTTTCATGGGGTACTAACTGGGAGCTCCTTTCTACTGATTTCTATTAAACTTTTAAGAACATATTTACTTTGGATGAAACCAGCCAACTGGTTCAAAATGTACTATGAAAATCTATTTGAGCTGATGTAGAAAGGGTAAGATTACATAAACCTTATTTCTTATAAATTCTGTAACTTGTTAATTGTATGTTTTCCTTTAAATCTCCTTAAAATACTCTAAAGGCTACTATAACAGGTTATATCCATAACCTGCTATGATTTATTTCAGTGGGGTTTTGATTAAGCTTGCAAGAAACAGGAGAATAACTTGGCAGAAAATTCCCTTCTCTTATCACTCTTATCTTCTTGAAATACATTCTTTTCTCTCTGTGGAAAGTCCTTAAGTTTTACCTTCCACATTAAACTATGTGATGAACCTTCTGTACTATGCAAGAGTCTAGCAAAATAGTGAAAAGGCCAGTTTACTTTTTACTGAAAGTGAAAATTCAGGAAGAATGGAATACAAAGAAATGAAAATATCCCACACAGGGCCTGACCATGAATTGATATAAATCAATTCAGTGGTCAGGTGCTGCATGAAGCCTTCTGTTTTGGCTCACCACACGAATGCAGTAAATAGGAGACTGATGAAAACTCTAGGCTCATTTAACACTTTGACAGATTTGTGGCATACATCAAATACTTGCCTCCTGACCATTGCATATAAAGCTAGCTTTGAGGAGAAAGGAGGTATTAGGAAGATTTTTCAGCACCAGAGACTTATTTAAATGAAAAACTGTTTTAAAGATTAAAAGAGACAGGATAACTGCTGTATACTAACATTAATATGTGTTTGTAGAATTTATTTTTAGAAATCTATGAAGTAAATGGTAAGAATCTTCCTAGTCTAAACAAATTTAAATAGATTAAATTAATTTTTAAAATTCCATCTTTTGCAGGTCTAGAACAACCTGCCATGAAAGCAGCTCATTCTCAGCTGTTGTTTAAACACACATTACATTTCTTCCAACTATTCCTAGCAAAATGTTATAACAAAAATAATTTTCCTTTTCAGTTCTAATATTAATTTTGCTTTATACTGTTGCCATTGTTGCACAGTACTGTAATTTGTGAAATAACTGAATGTTTCCACTTAGCTCAAGCTGAAAACAAGAAAATAGCTTGTCACCTTCCATATTCTTTACTTCTCATGGACTGCTTATTCCAAGAAACCATTTAAGCTGTTGAGAATCTTCTTACTATGATGGATTTGCTGTCATTTTGCTGAAATCCCCAAAAGTAAATTTATAAGATTACTGACTGAGGCCACAGAAATGATCCTCATTTCTGCCCACTGTTGCCAAACAGTAATTGTAATGTCCTTGACTTCACCTGGGATAATTTTCATTATAACTGTATCTGTCTACAGATACAACTGAAAGATGGTCTGAGGTGATACCTGGGATCAAATGCTTGCTAGAGACCCATTGGTAAGCCAGTCACTGGCTGCTCTAATTTGACAAACATCATTTTACCTGCTGGTAAAGTCCCTAGTTTCCATTCAGGTGAGATTACCTGAAGCTGAATAAAACCCCAAAATGATAAGCATGTATTCCATGAGACAGACACAGTATTTTCCTTTGATTCCTGAAGAGGCACCGGAGGTAACAGTGTGAGAAATGAGAAAGAAGGACTAGAGATTCTGGGTAAACCTGAAACACCAGTTAAGACTAACCTGCATGACTCCAGCTGTGAAGCAAGAGCCTAACTACTAAGGCAGAATAACTTGTTTCAGTGAACATTGTTAAGACATGTTGTCTGGTGAGGGAGGAACAAAAAGGTTCAATTGTGAGCCCAAGCTCTTATCATCACCTCATGCTAGTTACCTGAAGCCAGCCAGAAGCAAGTGAGGAGCTTATGTCCAGGACTGGATACAGCCAGTATTATTCTTACTTATTGTCCCTATGGGGTTGAAGAAGGGGTTAGTGTCACCAGTGATACTGGGCACTAGAAGGTGAAGATCCTCAGAGTTTTTTGGGTGAAACTGGGATGTAAAGCAGTACTCAACAGTGGTTGTATACCTCCAGCATTTTCATGGAATGCTCATAAACAGAAATGGGGGATAATTTTGAGAGGGACCAAGTAAAGAAACTCTAGTTTTTCTATATTATTTCCATTATCTGGAAAGATTCAAGTAGGCAGAAACACACAGTTTCATTGCTGTAATTTTTCCCACAACTAATAGCTCAAAGTGTGGATGCTCAGCAAATCTCTATTGCTTAGAATTTTGAGAATATCAAGTTTTTCAAGGCAACTATTTTCACTATCTGTTCTGAAGTATAAGGAGTTGATTAACTCATTTAAAATTGACTATAAGTGAAACACAAAAAGAGTTTGTAGGAACTTGTGCTGATCTCCCAGTACTGAGGAAAGCAAAGCAGTCTGGGTAGATGAATATGTTATGCAATGTAAAGACATTCTGAATCCTGGACACACGTGAAAGCCTTGTAATACAGGTTTTCTAAAAGAAGTCAAGTATACTTCCTATCAGCTGAGAGGAAAAAGGCCTTAAACAAACAAACATGTTCAAAGCGCTCATTTTAACAACTGTGGTTTGCATCTAGGAGTAAGGCGTAAGTACTTGTTGGACAAGAATCAGAACTTTGAGAGTATGGGTAAAGCATTGAAAAAACCCAAGATTACGAAGTTGGTGTTGCCACAGCGTTCCCTGAGGCGGGTATGCAGCAAACCTCCCACAGACTTGAAGGAAAGCTCTCACAATTAGTGGTAAAGCTCCCATACATTTGAATGCAGATCATAGATAACTAAGTGGTGAAGGTGTAAATGTCAGTTTAAAAAAAGAATTCAAGAAGCATGTCACTAAAAAGATATGATTATGTGACAGGTTAACACAAGTTGTGCATATATGCATGAATCAGTGTCTGTAAATGCACAAGCTTTTCTAAAACTTTGGGAGCAGAGGGCTAGAACATTTTGAGAAATCAATAAGGTCTTGACTTTTAAATTAGCAGTAGACTTTTTACCTTCTATTAGGAAGATTACCAGCTCAGGTTTTATTTATGATCATATGACTTAGTTGTACATACACTGACTACAAGTGTTTGGTGCTCTAGAATTAAAAAATGAATGAAAATAACCTTAGGCAGTAACTTGAGTTCCTTTATATGCTACTCAGAGGATGAGAAAGAGCTGTAAAATGATCAGAGAATAGCCTCATCAGGCACGTTTTCTTGCAATCTCCATCTCTTTTCTTCTGCCACAGATAATTTCTGGCCACTTTGGCATCAAGCCACGTCTCCTGCAGAGAGAAAAATCCCCTCTGTTGCCATAGCAAAAGGCAGAATTCAGGGTGGCTTCTTGTTGACTTTTCTTCCACTGCATGCCCAAAGCAAATATTTACAGGACAAATAGTTGTCTGCAGTGGATGGATTAATTTGGTAATAGGATTGAACCTCCTTTCTCAACTCAGCTCTAAAACAGATTGCTCAACTCGCTGTCAATGGCAATGGAAGCACTGGTTGGCAATATTCTGTATTCCCACTATGCATATATACATGTCCTACAATAGTCATCCTGGACCTTCTGCACAAACAGTAGGCTCCCCTCTCACTGAAGGTCTCACTGGTTGGCCTTATGTTCTCCATACTCATCGCCTAAGCCTCTGCCTTTTAAGCATTCTCACACCTGAGAGGGGACTAGTATGGCCTCTGAAAGCGCACGGAGCAGGAAAAGGACTTGGGATCATTGCACTTTGATTTGGGGAATTATGAAAACAAAAGTGTTAAAACTAAAGAATTTTTAACTATCATCAGCTATCTGTAAATTTGTAAATAAAACAAAGGAGCTACTGATTTGTTACCACATGCAGTATTTAATTATTACTATCCTACCTGGGAGTAGTTTCACATGAACTAACTAGTACTTGTCTAGATGGTTCCTGGGAATTTGGCATGGGTACCATTTGCAGCAGGAGTATGGTCAAAATCATCTTCTGAAGCCAACATTTATACAGATGTTTTTGGAATAGTGTGTACTGACATAATTTTCAATTGGCAGCTGGGATGTAACCACTTGTTTCAAAGTAAAAGGCAGCTCCCACATGGTGGAGGATGTATAGATGTAGACATTGAGGCAACAAAACACAGATATTGTAAAGTGAAAAAAAATCATGTTCAGTTCTTGACTTCAGACAAGCACTACCAAACCAGTAGGGAGAAGCTTTTAGTTAGAAGGCCTGGATCGTACAGGCTGCAGGCAGGACTCCCTGCCTCAACATTCTCTTTGCTCTTTCAGCTGTGACATTCTGAAGGTGCTGAGTCTTCCAAAATCGAGACAGCATAGATAGGAGATTTAGCTTGGGACAGGGCATGCTGTAGCCTCCGGACAGAATGACTGTAAAAGGGTGAATTGAATATGATGTAATGTGGAAGATGAGCCTCATTGCAGGAAGAAATACTTTGAAATACCTGAAGAGATCATAATGAAGCACCTATTAAAAAGCTGTTACTAAGCATGGTTGTAGTATAAGTAGTAAATTAGAAAATAACACTGAACTATTTCAACATGGCTATGACTGATAGTAATTAAAAGATGTGATTTTGCTTGAGAAGACAAGAAAGGCACCAAAGACAAAGAAAATCCACAAGAAAGACAACAGCCTGTGATCTTGTTTTTGGTACTATGATCACAGTTCTGTGTAAGTAAAAAAATCTCCTTCCTCAAGATGTGGCCACTTAAAGGAATTATTTAAAGAAATTTATGGGAAAGAATAAAATTAGGGGAAGCTAAAACACATGCCCTTGGTACATCATCCCCATCATGTCACTTGACAGGGCAACTTCTAACTTCTTCCCAGATTTTGCTTGATCAGCTTTATCATCATTTTCAGGTTTCCCAGGACAGGTCTGGCACCTGATGGGGAACAGAGGTTAATAAATGAATATCCACCACCAGCTAGGAAGCACTTTTGAAGTGAGAGATCCTCCAGATTTTTTACTTCACATCTCTCAGTCCTTGAGAGAAGTGAAGTCCTTTTTCCCCTTCAGTGTTAGTAAATGGCTCTGATCACATCCCAAAGCTTTGCAACAAATTTGCTCTCACTTTTCTGCGAAAACAAATCCTCCTGTATACAAGACCAATTTGCCAAAGCATGTCATTAGGACCTCTGTCACTTGATAGTGCTTGCTACATAAAATCAGTATTTTGGCTGAAATTTCTTGCCCTGCATTTACTGCTGAGCCTGGTGCTCCTGGTCCTCCTGAGGTTACTGGTGGTGAAGTGGCAGGTGTGCTGTGCCTGTGACTCACGTCAGTGGCACACAGGTAGTGTCTGGGTGTGTAGGCACCGAGCCCTGCCGTCCCCTTGGGCTGTCTGCAGGGGAGCTCAGAGTGAAGGTGCCTCACACCCAGTGTGTTAAAAGGAGGCACAAGCAGCAGGTTTCACCTCCAGTCTTTTCCAACAAACAGGTGCTGCTGGCTGCCTGTACCTAAACTACTGAGGAGGCATACGCTCAGATCTTACTTCTCACAGAGCTCAGGGATCTGCCAGAGACTGTGGAATCACATTAGCAATTAAAAGTAAATACACAAACCCCCTCCTGCCCAGTTATCCTGCTACAGTATCAGGGCCCAGTTTTCCACAGGGAATGGCAGCACTTTGCTCTCCCCATCTGGAAACCAAAAACACGCCAAACTTCCAGTGCACATTTCCCAACTCTGGTCTCTCATCACAAGTATACCTAGCTTAGGATTTCAGCTGTTCTAGGCCAATTCTCCACGTGAGAGAAGTTTTGGCCTGATTTTATCTCTTTGTTACTGTTTTGAGGAATCAGCTGGTCTGTTGTGGGACTGAGCTTTTCCCTGGCAGAACTCGAGTCCCTGCCATTCACTCCTGTGACCACGCGTGCGGGACTGTCACATAGTCAAGGAATCCTCCCAGAGTGGTTTCAGTGTCCTCGGGAGATCCAGCTGGGCTGAGAAGCTGGGATGACTGTGTCAATTGTCACAAGTATGGAGAGAATCATGTAGAAGAACACCATCACATCTATTAAATAATTTGCTGTCTATAATGAAATTGGATAATTATAGGTAAATGTACTGGCTATTGCATCGCTGATATTTCTTTTTTACTATTTTTCTTGCTGAGCAGGAGTCCGGTGAGCGCTAACCTTTCAGTGGCAGCGATGTTCAGCGGTGCTCTTGGGTAGAGAATGGCGCTTTGTAAACACGGCTCCCCCTGCCCGAGTGGTACAGCCGCACCTCTGCCCCCCATCCCGCTGCGCCCTGTGGTTGGTGCCGACGGTGGCGCATGCGCACGGGGTAGCGGCGGCGGGCGGGGCTGTGGGACCGGCGGGTCGAGTCGCGTCGGGGCCTCTCCGGGCGGGTCGGACCGGGCAGGGCCGCCCCGGAGCCGGGCAGGGCCGCCCCGGAGCCGGGCAGGGCCGTCCTGTCATTGCGGGCAGCGCTGTGGGTGAGGAGCGGCGGGTAGCAGCGGGGCTTGTGCGCCAGGGCCGGTTCCCAGGGCCGGTTCCCAGGCCCGCGTGAGGGGCTCGGCGGCTGCGGGGGAGGGATACGGCGGGTGTCGGTGCCGTGTCTGTGCGGGGACGGATTACCTGGGGCTTGCGGCTGTGGGTCGCGCTGTTCAGGGTCTGGTCGTGCCGTGGGATTGGTATGTTTTGCCGTGGTTTTCCCTGGGGAGATGAGGGCAGGGGGGCTGTTAGGACTTGGAGTCGGTCTTGCCAAGTGTGAGGCCGTGGGGTAGGTGAAGAGTCTTCGGGGCTGCCAGCCCAGCCGCCCTCGGAGCGGGGCACCTGCGAGCAAAGGGCAGGGCGTGTAGGTGGCTACAGGATCCGAGTTGTGGTGGTGGCATTTGCTGCCTGCTGAAACGGGCGCTCGGCCCTCGGTGGTCTTTGTGGCTTCTCCCCTGGCATCCGCCAGACTCCCAAACGCACAGTGGTGTTAAGCATTTACAAGCTGCGGCGGGTGTGGTGGTCGTGCTGATACCGCCTATATCGTTCATAAAACGACCTGGCATTCAAATATTTCAGTATTATTTGGCTTTTCCCTCCTGACAAGTCTTTGTTTTTGAACTACACTATGTTCAGGAAGTTTCAGACAACTTGAGGCACTTAATGCTGGCATGTTCAGCTAATTACTCTGATGTTGCTAGTAAAGTGTAATAATGTTGCTTGTCTACATTCCATACCCTTTTTCCATCTTTGAATATGTCTTCTGTTGAAAAGTGGCTTAATGTTCCGAAACTGATTGCAGAGTCTTGTTTTGAACCATGCTCATTATAGGCCTTTTTTGGTGTAAGCAGTCCCCCTTACTGCATTAATTTTCTGTAGTTTTATGTCCTGGATCTGTATTTGAGATTCTGAATTGCACCCGAAGCTGTAGCAAATGGTGGAAAATCAGTGAGGGAAAAACAGGGGAGTAGGACAATAACTGTGCAATGCTGTTGAAATAAAAGTTTCATAAGTAACAAAACAGGATTTGCTTCTTATATTTTCTCTTCCTCTTTCTTGTCTTCCTACTTGACCCTTTTGCTTCAGTGCATTGTTTTGTACTAATACAGACTTTGCAGGCCAGTTGTTAATTTTAAACGTTTTGCTTGAATTTTTTTTGTCTGTCTACCGGTCTTTGGGATGACTGTGCCTAATGGCAATAAGACCAAAGTCCTAACTGCACTGTATACGAGCTCTCCATGATTTAGAAGCTATGTGTATGGATGTACTTAAAAATTCACTAACTTTTTTTTCCTTGTTCCAGATGAAAAAGAAGAATCCATGGTTACTGGTTTGAATAATAGCAGAGGCTAAATAGACATGAAGGAGACTATAGTGGAGATAAGTGTCAAAAGAGAAGAAATGAATCCTACAAATGATAATCCAGTGTTTGGGACCATTTTTGACTGGGACTATCTCTTATGGGAAGTTCGTTTGACATTTTTAGCTGTTGGCTTTTTAATCTACTTGGGAGTATTTCTTCTGTCTCACTGGTTGTGTTCATGGAGAAGCACCACTTATTGTGGCTTGTCTGCAAAGGAGAAGGTGTTTTGGAATATGGCAGTCACACGTGGTGTGTTTGGACTTCAGAGCTGTGTTGCTGGGCTGTGGGCTTTGCTCATAGATCCTGTTTTTCATGCTGACAAAGTCTATTCGCAGCAAAAGTGGAGTTGGTTTAACTGTTTGATAGCAGCTGGATTTTTCTTGCTTGAAAATGTAGCAGTTCATGTGTCCAACATTATTTTTAGGACATTTGATGTCTTCTTGGTAGTTCATCACTTACTTGCTTTTGGTGGCTTGGCTGGTCTTGTAATTAATGTGAAATCTGGACATTATCTGCCTTTGATGGGAATGTTGCTGGAGATGAGTACTCCCTCAACATGCATTTCCTGGATGCTTCTGAAGGTAAGAACGTGGTAATTTTCAGATTATGTTTGCAACAGTTTTCATGTATTTCACTTGTCCGTAGATAATCTGTGTGGTTTGTCTGGATAGCTTTTCTTCAAAACTGCATTTATTCAACGGATGTCCACGTTTTTGTCATACCTGCTTTTGTTGGGATGGCATTTCTGCAGTCCTTCATGTAGGTTTCTGTGTGGTGCTGTGTGCATGTGCACAGTGAGATGGTATAGATCCATACCGAGTTTGGGATGCCATATATGTATGGAATATCATAGCACTACATCGAAAAAATGCCTGAGAGTGTGTGTTTGTGAAAGCTGGATATTTGCATTAGTTCTACAGATTCCTCAGTTCCTTATCTTGAAGTAACAATCTCACTTCTGCATACTTTGTGTTCTTGTTTTTCTAGGCTGGCTGTGCTAACACCTTTTTCTGGAAGGCAAACCAGTGGGTGATGATCCATCTGTTTCACTGTCGCATGATTCTTACCTACCACATGTGGTGGGTGTGTATTTTCAACTGGAATTCTGTGATAGAAAATCTGGGACTTCTTCACTTCATTGTTTTATTCTCGGGATTATTTGCTGTTACACTAATACTTAACCCATACTGGACATACAAAAAAACTCAGCAACTCCTCAACCCAACTGACTGGAACTTTGAAAACAAAGCAGTGGAAAATGGAAGATTAAATGGTGAAACACATCAAAAGAAGAGGACATAACACTGAAACAGAAGTTTCCTAGTAGGGTAACAGAAGAATAAAATGCAAAGTAATTCTTTGCGCATGAAGTAGAAGCTTTTGCAAAAAGCTCATTGACACAGTGACTCCTTGTTGGTAGCATTCTGTATGCATCACAAGTATTGAAGAGCATTGTTTATGTTTCATATGTGCATACATATCAGAACTTCAGCCCTCGTTATGAATTACACCAACAATTTTGTTAGGTTGGACAGTATTTAATAATTTAGTAGTGACGTGCTCCCTAATGGCATCCTTTGTCCTAATGCTTCAAAGTGGCTTTACAGTTCACTTGTCTATTAAGCTCAGCTTGAATCAAGTTTAGCTTGAATACCATTTCACATACAGTGGAGATACTGATACTGGAAATTATGTTGTTTATTAAGATCAATTATGACCCAAGTTAGGTATGCATGGGTACCTAGTTCCTGTGTGCCAGTGAATCACTCCAAGTGGCTGAACTGGTCAGTGGTAGAATGCAGTCATCGGTTTTGTTGTTTGGTTTATAGGTTTGGGGATTTTTGGATGTTTGGGTTTTTTGGGGTTTTTTTTAAGTGCACTTAAGGAACAGGAAAGTAATTGTTTGAGTGTTTGCCGTCAAAGTTGTAGTTTCCAGGTTGCCTCAGTATGGGAGGAGTTCATATCCACCAAAATGACGCATGTGGGGATATGAGTGGTCTAGCAGGTAATCATAATGGTCCCTTCTGGACTTGAAATCAATGAAATACAAGTGGCAACAACAACAGAATGTGACTGTTTTGTCCTTGAAAAAAATGCTGCTTGATTAATAAAATTATTTTATTTGTAGGTCCTACGTGAGGGATCATGCAATTAGTTCCAGTAGTGCTCCTGTTATGGTTCCTCTTATTTTTGGAAATGCACTTAATTTTAGATGGTTTCAGAATCTGAGATGACTCCTCTGTGGAGGAAAGCCCATGTCACCTCCTGTAGGAGTTCAGTTGTTTTAGTATTTTTATTTAACTTTAAAGAACATGTCAAGTGACACTAAAAATCCTTCGCACTTTATCTGCCACATAACAAAAATCTTTGACCTGAGAAACTGGGTTACTCTTTAGATAGGGACTAATGGCCATGGATATTCTCCCACTTACAGTATTAGTCTGACGGTTCCTAGGTGAAATGTTGGGAAGTGAATGAAGGGATAAAGATCACTACAGAAGAGAGTGACCCCTAGTGGCAGGAGAATGACACAGGTGTTAGTTTTAGTGCACGGCACTAATGAGATAAAATAACCGCTTGAGTGGAATTCTGTGTGACGTGACTGCTACACAGATTTATTCCCCAAAGCATTAAGACTGGGCAAACTGTGAAGAATTTTAGCTCAAACCATGAATTAGAGACTTTGTGTACTGATCTGTGGTGGAGCATATTGTTTTAAATGTGCAAGGGAAACACTCTGGTGTAAACACCCCCATTTTATTAATTTTTGGTGGTAATGTCTTTGATTTGTTCTGAGTGAAGGGAGTGGCCAGATTGCTGTGTTCCCTAATTCATTTTGTGTGAGCACAGTGTTGAAGTTCTGTTCTATGAGGGAGAGGAGACTTCTTACTTTAGGTCACAAATATATAGCCAGATCTTGTTAATAATGGTGAAGTGGTGAATATCTGAAATTGTCCCTTCAAAACTAGGCTGAGAGGGTCATAGTAATTTTACACAGCAACCCTGTCTTACTCTCCTGATATTTGGTAGATAAAATCTAAATTTGGAGCTATCTTCTTATTCCTAAGGTGGGCAGAATGAAGTTGCAGTGTTTTAGCAGTGTCACCTGTCTTGGTGCTGTCTTATAGTAAAAAGAGTTCTCAAAAGCTTGAAATTACGTAGCTCTCCTGAGGAGTTGCATGTGGGAGAGTAATGTTAAAAGTTCTTTGGAAGAAACCAGAGGGATTAATTTCTTGGAAATGGAACCAAAAAATATTATCTGAATGCACACCTTGCAGAATCCAAACCTCACTTGCAGGAGTTCCAGGGAGAAAGGCAGAGGATAAGTCACCAGATACCAGAATGATAGTGTGGTCTGTGAAGCTTAACACTTGAAGGTTTGGATTCATAAAACAAGGTAATAATTATAAAAATCGCAGCTACAAAATTCTGCAGAATCCTAACAGAAAATGGAAGCATCAGAAGAGGTTTGGGAAAAGTGTGTAATTCTTAGAGTGGCTGGCTAAAGGATGTGAAGTTCCTATGTGCTACAATTAAAGGATATGGAAGATGGAGGTTAGTGAATTTGGGACTGAAAAAAAGCGGGTGGAAATTTATGTCACGGCACCAGATGTCTAAAGTTTAATATTCTATATTATTAATGTGAGTAATTTTATTAAGTGAATTTTAAATCTTTCATTAAAACTATGTTTTTATCATAATAGTGCAGTCTATTTAGTTTGCATCCTAGTGTGATTTTTTTTTCATGCAAAGACTGTTGGAGTTTGCATATCTTAACTATATAATGAATAATACCTAGGAACCCCTGCTAACCTAAGCACTGGTAGACCTGCTAGAAAAAGAAAGCTGTGCAATAAAGCAAATAACAGCATTCATTTTATTTCTGTTGGTTTGAGGGTGTTTTACAGTCCAGCTAAAAATACAACACGACAAAAATACAGACAACCTTTCTTCTTCATTTTGATGGCTTAGAGTTGGAGTTACCAGTTCTGTTACACAGAGAGTATTTTTTTTATACTTGAGTATAAAAAGACTTTTTATAAGGGTATGTAGTGATAGGGCTAGGGTAACATCTTTAAAGAGGGGAGATTTAGATTATATTACGAAGAAGTTCTTCCCTATGGAGGTGGTGAGGCACTGGAACAGATTGCCCAGAGAAGCTGTGGATGCCCCAGCCCTGGAATTATGTTCAAGGTCAGGTTGGATGGGGCTTTGAACAACCTGGTGGAGTGGAAGGTGTCCCTGCTTACAGCAGGAGATTTGGACCTAGATGATTTTTAAGGTTTCTTTCAGTTCAAACCATTCTGTGATTCTTCACTGCCCTCCAACTGCTCCCTTCAGGAGGATTTTCTGGTTTATTATTGTGGATGACTGTCATATTGCTCTGAAACAAGTCTGAAAGAGTTCTTGAACTGAGGGATTTGGTGTCTAATTACTCTTAAACCTAAGTATTGCTCTTCAACCCAAAGGTAGATTAACTATAGCTTGCTAGTAAATTTTGTTGGAGTAAAACTAATCCCAGTCTTGTTGGGCCGCCTTATACAGCCTCATCCACAATCCCCTTTAGAAAAATCCACACTCAGCTTCTGTAATGGCTGGATTGGGTCATAGGGTGCACTGCTGTGGATTTGGAAAACTCTTGCATAAGGTGATTCTGGGTGACTTACTTGTTTGCCAAGGTGACTGTTAGGGACTTTCTTGTTGAACAAGCTTATTTGAAGGAGTGGTGTTCATGTCATCTTTCTGGCTGAAACTTTTTAAAACAAAAAAAAGCAACCCAAACAACAAAACCAGCCCAAACCAAGGAACTATGGTGGGGATGAGGGTGTTCAGTTGTTTTTGTTGGTTTTTTTTCTTTAAAGAAAAATGTCTGATCTGAGACACCTTGTCCAGGCATCTGGTTCTTACTGTCTTCATACAGCATTCCTAAATCACAGTTTGTGTTTTCCTCCATTTTGTCCTGTCATGTGTTTTCCAAAACTTGTCTTCCCCCCAGCCAGTTTTTCTATAATATTTATTCTTACTTGCAGTACTGGTCATGAACTTGCAGGAGTCATATTACCACTGTGATATTTTTGTTTAGTAGTTTTCAGTACATCCCATCAGGCCCATCCTTCACTAAAGATCTGTGTCCAAATCTTTCAGAGTTGTGTTTTCCTGATAACATGGATTAAGTTTTGATGTGATGTACAGTTATAAGAAACCTTTTTTAACCTCAGGGAGGCTCCCCTTTAAAGTGAATTTAGAAGTGTTAAGCAAACTCAAATCTTCTCTTGTACATATAACATTTGTTGAAGATACAGCATCTTTACACTGTACATAAATAAAAGTATTTTATTGAATAGCTGTCTTCTGGTTCATTTACTGATGAAAAAAATGCCTATTATTTTTTTACTTGCTACTTGTAGCTTAAACAGTTTTTGCAGTACATGTACTAAAAAATTATTTGATTTGAAATGTTCTGTTAAACTTAACAAAGATAATGTCATATTAATGGAAATAGCTATAAAATCTTGTAAGCCAATCTCCCTTCACCAGCATTTAACATATTTTTCCCCACAAGCATGTTTAGAACACTAGAAGCTGTGCTATACTAAGTAATAAAACCAGTTAAAAAACTCATCCCTTGGGAATGACGTTTCTGCCTTGTGTATTTGAAGTGTGTGGTCCATTTTTGCATTAGGCCCTAAGTGTGAAGACACTTCATTTGGTACCACATGACACTTCATGGTTTAGTATGAGCTACCTTAAATAAACAACAAAAACAAGGAACATAAACCAAAACAAACACCAAAAACTTGTCTCATTGCAAAATAATAAAAACCAATTCTAAGCATTTCTTTCATGATACTTTTGCATGAATTAATTCCTGATGCTTTTTAGATTAGTGAATTAAAGGAACAGTGTCATTACTGGCATTTTAATTATTCTTATAAGAATGAACAGTGCAAGTGATGGGCTGGCTGCCTGCCTCTGCAGTGAAGTCCCCAAGATTAATTGAAGCAGAAGCAAGACATTCATGTGTACAGCTCTGCTAACTATGGAATATGTGTGGGTACAGACTGGGATGAGAAGAACAATGTATAATAGTGTTTCTATGAATAAAGTACCCCCCCCTTTTTTTTTTGGTAAATGATCTATAAAATGAATTTAAATGTTACTAATGTTTTGCTACTCAGGTGTTTTCAATTGATAGGTTAATATATTTTACTGAGTAGTTCTTAACCACATTCTCAGAAAAATACTGGAGCACACTTGGACTGACAGTGTTACTCAGCAATTACGATCTTTCGATCTTGTGTCACGGCACTGCTACTTAATTTGGAACAAAGAAATGTAAGCAGTGGTCATTAATGAAGTACATCATGCCTGTTGCAGTAGTTGTCAGCCCCAAGATGGGTTTCCAGTGTTGGAAGAGACATTTTATGCTCTGGATTTGATTGACTAAACACTAGCGTGTTCTGCTAGTGGTGGTTTCACAGAGCGGGAACAAGTATTTTTGCAGCACATTGTGCCTTCCTGCTTTCCTTAAGTTGAACACTGGTGAGTGGGGTGGAATGATGATGATACAGCAAACCTGCAAGGCCACAGCAGTCCTTGTTCAGTGCTCAAGGTGGCAGACAAGCCAAACTTGAAAGGAGTGAAGTCTGCTCACCTGTCCACAAATAAAGCAAGGAAATTGTCTGTGCCATTGTGTGCTGCTATTGTGTGTATGTACTGAGAGCCAGCTATGGTCACGTCTGAGTTCTTAGGGATATGACCTGAGCAGAGAGAGTGGAAATTTAATACTAGCTTTGTCAGATGCATTACTTTGGTCTGAAATGTTTATTTCCTCATGTGATTCTAGCTATGTCTGCTCCTTTGACTTCTTGGCTCATGTTAGTGTGCCGTATAAGCTGAGAGAGTTTTCACCACTATGTCCTCTGACACTGTAAAGAATTGTGAGGTTTTAGTACTAGTAACTGATTGTGGCAGCTCCAGGTACTCACTCAGATCTATATATTGCTATATAGATCTGCAACTTCTCTTGCTTTGCTGCTTGTGCTGCCAAAAGCAGTTTACTGAGTGAACACTGCATTCTATTACCAAAACTGCACTCACTGAAGTTTAAGCATGGGGCTTGCACCAAGCAGGGGACAAAATGAGAAAGGACTAATTTTGTAGAAGGTAGAGGGTTGACTCCCCTATGTTTATGGACCTTGCAGTCTTGCTGTCAGGATCTTTTAAGTGTAAATCAAGGTGATAACCTGACACCTTGAAAAATAAAGGCCTGCAGGCAAACTAGAAAAGTACAGAGAGTAGTTTTGCATGGAGGTTTGCATAGAGTAGGCATAGAGCATCTAACAAGAACTTGTTCATCCTGTTTTTGTGGGTCATATTTACAGGAAGAAAGTGTATTCTGGAAAACAGCAGTAGCCTTCCTTAGGAGTCATAAGAATTAAATACAAAAAAACCTAGGAGGCTTCGGGATGAGGTGGATGGGACTGGTTCTTACATTGTACACTGCTAACCAGGCTGGATATGTAGTTTGTCTGACGCTTTAATTCTTCCTTCTCAGCATCATATTAAATATTACTGTGACACTGGTTGAGGCTAAGTTTGAGACACTTTTTTTAGGACATCAAAATTCCTAAGCAATATATTGCCCAAGGCTGAAAGAGCCTAAAGTCTGTTCTAATTTAAAGTATTCTTGTATCATCATTGCCTTTTTATCTTACATAATTACTTTTTACCCCTGGAGACTCTCTTGCATATTCATGAATACAAATCAATCTGCTCTTTTGTTTTCCTAGCTGTCCTAATACTCTTTATTTGTCACTTTTCCCACTTGAATTTCTTTTTATTAAATATTGGCAGCTTAGAGTTGTACATAATATTTGATATAAAGTCTTCTCAGTATCTTGTATTACACTATTACCTCCTTTCCGCCCCTGGGAACAGTTCTGTTTCAGCCAAAGGCTGCATGTGTCTTTGGGGGTTGCACGGCCTCAGCACTTTGTGGTCCTCCTGAGAGGAAATACACTCGAGTTTTTCCCTTCATCAGCTTTAGGATGAAGCAGAGCCATCCGAGCACAGCAAAATAACTGAACAGAGGAATTTTGTGTTACAGAAACAACCTGTGCATATGACTGCCAGGGGTGCTGCTGCCCAGGCGTGAACAGCGGGGGCTGCGGGCGCCCTGTGAGGGGAGGCCGGGGCTGCCCCGAGCCGGACACAGCCGGTTCCAGCCGGATCCAGCCCACCCAGCGCAGGGCGCGGCTGAGCCCGCGGCCGGGGCGGGGGTGCCTTGGGGGAAACTAGGTAAGAAAGGGAAAAAATGCTGCACAAAAGTGAGAGGAACAGTGTAAGAGAAACGACCCTGCTAGCACCAAGGTCAGTGAAGAAGGAGGGGAAGAAGCTGCTCCAGGCACCAGAGCGGAGATTCCCCTGCAGCCCATGGAGGAGCCTCGAAGGAGCAGGTTTATCCTGAAAGACTGCAGCCTGTGGGAAGAACCCACACTGAACCAGAGCAGAAATATGAGGATAAAGAAGTACAGGGAGAAGCTGTTACTGACTGACCACAACCCCAGTTCCCATCCCACTGTGCCCCTCGGGGTGAGGGAGACCAAGGAGTTGGGAATGAAGGAGTGATGTTCACCTTGGTGAAAAGGGAGAGCATAGGGGAGAGGGGTTTTTTTACTTTTGTCTTTGTTTCTTACCATCCCACTCTTATTTTAATTGGCAGTAAATGCAATTTCCTCAAGTCGAGTCTGTTTGGTCCATGACAGTAGTTGCTAAGGGATCTTCTTGCCTTCATTTTGACCAACAAGGTTTTCATTTTATTCTCTCCCCCTATCCTGATGACGGGGGGAGTGGGAGAGCAGCTGGGTGGGAGTCTGGCTGCTGGCCAGGGTGAACATACAAGAAGTTATGGCATTGACTGTACCACCCATGACAACATAGAGCTGATGTAACACAAGGCTTCTGGTCCTGAAGAATAATAAAATTTAGGAAAATTTGTACTTTGTCTGTCTGAATTGGCAGTCTGATAATTTGGCTTGCAAATAAGCCTCGTAAAAGAAGGAAAAAAATGAAATGAAATGTGTTCATGAAAGAAGTTCTAGTGCTGGTAGAAGAACACAGTATTATAAAATTCAGTTGTCAGGTTAACCTGTACCGGTATGCTCAGAATTGACAAACTCTCCCATTAGTGGTGCTGGTGCTTCAAGGAGACCTGGAAGACAAGTGAGCATTAGGCATCAAAGCAGAATGTAAATAAACAGTGTTTTTATAAAACCAAATGTTATTTTTGATGTAATAGTCTGAATTTAAGAAAACTGTAGTTTGCCCTTTTTTTTTAGAAAAGAAAAAAATATATATATAAAAATTGAAGTATTCTCACTCAAACTAGTTTGATAAGGGAAGTAGAGGGGACATGTAATTTTACAAGGCTCTAGTATGTGTTCTGCAGACGCTCAAGTTAAGTAAGGCAACTGGATGTTCTGGCTTCTGAAGGATTACAGTAGGCAGATGACATACTGTCTTCATGGGGGACACAGTTGAGAACAACAGGAGAAACAATTTCCAAATTTCCAGTGGATGAATATTCCCTAGGAAAAACTGCCAGCTACATCAGCTGTTAAACAGAAGGAAGAATCTGAGAAAATTGGATTTTTCTGGGGAACTTCATAACCTAAGTTTTAGTTGTCTTGTTCAGATTTTGTGCAGTGTTTTGGGAAGCAAGCCATTGGAATGATGTTCTATATCCTTAGTTGTCATAAACTTATGTTCGCATTCAACCATGCCAATTTCCATGGAAAGAGAAAAAAGGCATCCCATCTTCACGACATACTGTGTCATACGGGATCAGGACACTGCCCAGGGTTGATGGTGTCCTTAAGAAGCCTAATACATGTATTGGAGTAGGTGGATGGTGTAGACTCGTGGAGTAGATGACCTATGTGTAGTGGCTTGGAGGTGAGAGGTATCTTTGCTGAAGCCCCAGTAATCAAAAATGAGAGTAAACGAAGTCTGGTGGGGTCTTGTCTAAGTATTGCCAGTAAAACCAATGTAAACATCAACTTTTTAGAATCTGGTTATAAAAAGCATCATGTTAACAGTGGAGACAGCCATTATCTGTACTCTATCGACTACTAACTATGGGTGGATAGGTAATTAATTTGTGATCGCAATGATTAGGGTGCTAATTAGTACTCCTAATAGGATGTTGCCTTACAAAATAGTAGGAAAGTGCAAATTATTTTGGAAGTTAGTTTTTCTTTTTTCTAAGTTGGTCTGCTGTTGGATTTGTCCAACAAGGTTTGCACAACAACCTTTTATTGGAATTAGAGAAGGGTATATATGTATGGTCACAGGAATCAAAAGAAGGGGTTGTCGAAGATCAAAAGAGTTCAGAAAGGAACGCCAGGAAGGATTTGAATTTTGACTAATAGTGAAAGATAATTATGAAAGGGAGAATTTAATGCACATAGGTTGTAAGTTGGCTGCCAGAAGGAGAAGGATATTGCTAGTAAATGGTATTTTTATTTATGGAATCAAGCTAGTTGTACTTGGTCTAGATATGAGTCTGTTCTTTAAAGTGGCCTCTGGTGATAAGCACTTACGTAACAGTGTGCCAAAGACTGATTCCCTGCCACTTCAGCTCCTGAAATGGTACGTTGGTGTGAGTGAAGTGTAACATATTTTAAAAATTACAGAAACAGCAGGATAAAGTGGTCTCTGCTGGTAGCTGAACTGAATGCCATAATGGTATTCCTTACCTTAACTTTTACATATGGCCCAATTTTCTTGTTTTCTTTCTTACGGAGAACCTATAGAGCTATGTGGAAACTATTTTGAGTTCATACCATGAAGAATTGCATTAAAAAGAAATAAGATTGTGAATATGGAAAAACTTTTTGAAAGTAATACTTTTAATACTTAATTTGTAGTTCAGCTTGTATGAACCCATGTGAAGACATGGGTAATTGTGAATGTGTATGGTTAAACTACAGACAAAGGGAAAATGTAGGAAAAAGATGGATTAATCAAATGTCAAGTGCCTTCATTTTCTACTAACATTTTCAGGTAATGATAATGAATTTACTATACCTGGGCATATTTTATTATGCACTGTAGCATGAGTGTGCTTAAATAGGCAAGGATCACTGCTGGATGACACATGGATTTTTGAACAGCATTTAGCTTGAAGTTTTCATTCTTAAAAGTGGTTCAAAGATTTCAGATAAATTAACAACGTTAGATAGCTTAATGTCTTATAATTTATTTAAGCACTTAAGAGCATTTATTTTCATTGAAGTGTGACAGATGTGTACATGGGTATATTGCAAGGTACACATTTTCAAAATAATTGCATCTTAGAAAGGTTTTCTCTATTATTTTAACTAAGGCGCATGTTCATTTCTGAATGTACAAGTGGTTGGTGTTACTCTCAGAATAAGCATTCCATGCTTCTGTGGCACAGGCTTTGGGTGGCTGAGTGGTTGGCTTGGTCAGTGCTGGTCTGCAGAGATGCTCGCTGTGAGGACCGTCACGTGAGGATGCAAAAAGCAAAAATGTTCGGCGTGACGTGCCAGCGTCTCTAGACAGCCTTTAATTTTGAAAACTATTACAGGGTTTCAAGATATAAATGAGATTAAAATCCAGAATAGCGCCGTGGCCCAGTGTGCACCCTAGCGTGCTCAGAGACTATTCGTGAGGCTGAGTGTGCCCAGTTGTCCAGCCCCGGGACCGGCTGCCCTCCCGCTGCCTGCAGCTGGGCAGTTCCGCTCTCCGCCCGCTACACCGACGGCCCCGGGACTGCCCCCTGCCCGCAGAGCCCCGGGACAGGCGGCGGGATGTGCTCCCGCCCCGGGGCGGTGTCACGTGCAGCGGCCGGAATGCGGCGGGGTCTCGGGGGACACGCGCTGCCCGCCCCGCCCCGCCCGGCCCGGCCCGACTGGCTGCGCCAACCGGGATCCAACGGGGCCTCGCGGGGGCGGGCGCCGGGAGCGG